>JAASFT010000011.1:0-88512 GCA_023333885.1 Globisporangium parvum
AATCGGCCAATGGCGTTTAGACTTGAAACCTGTATGTGTACCGAATCGAGGGCTGAGTCGATCTAATGATAAAAGTGAGGTTTCTGGATGTATCTTGACGAACGTATGTGAGAAGGACAACGCAAAATTGAGGTTTCTCCATTCACCTTGCGTCCACTATATGAGGTGGTCGCACAGTTTGGTGCCCGATAGTGATAAATGCATGACTCACTGTCGCGACTGGTCGGTTATGTAGATGTTTGTATTCGATCGTCCATTTGGTGAAACAGTGGTCGCTACAACTTGATGGATGTAAGTGGATGATTTCTTAACTTACAGAATGAATATTTGCATTCATGTTTGTAATTAACCGTTTGATTTCACAATTGGAAATTGATGTGGCTGGTGTGGCGCAGCCTCATGCTCCTGCTGCCCACTATCGAACAAGTTCAAGAGTGGGACAATATTGCATAAACAGTCTCAAACTGAAGTTGTTCCGACTATAAGTTACGGACTAAATAGTCAAAACAAGTACAAGGTACATATTACTTCGGAACACGTTGTTTTTTTAACACTGGACATTTTTGTCTAAATCTAAATGGAACGCGATTAATTTTGTACTCTAGACACACTGTTCTAAATCTAAAAAGAACAAATTCTTTTACAAAATGATGTGGTGTCTCATTGCATCCATACATTTCCTGGCGCAAGTTCTTGTGTTGACTCCCTAGAACACAATCAACAAACAACTAACAACCTTGACACTGGATGGTTGAGAGAAAAGTGTTCACACGCATTTTTCTATACCACAAGGAAACACTCCGATTACGTCTTTCTGCTCAAGTGACCCTACACTGGAGTGTTCGTTCACACACTACACCATACAATACCTATTTCGGATCACCTCCAAACTACAATTATCGCCCCATGGTCAATGTAACAGTCTGAGTGTGTCCACGTATCAGTCATTAAATGGGTGGTATACAACAAAAAGCTGCGTTCGTAGTGCGTGGACTTCTCAGTCGTATATTGGTGGTGTAAAACGAAATACTGCGTCCATAGCCTGCTCTTGAGCCCAAATGAAAATCAAGCCATTGTCGTGTTTTGAGATCCTGGGTACCTGGACCAATGTGCCACAAAAGTACCTGCCCTATATGCAAGTGAGACACTTTGGGAGACCGCTTCTCTTGTGGTAATATGCATCAAGAACCTGTTTAGATGAGGATACGTTTCTTCACATATTCTTCATCTGCTTGTCTCTGGATGTACTTTATGTGTCGTCCTTCTGTCGCCTTGAGATTGTTTGATTGCATTACACTGTATGGAAGCTCATAGACACCTGAAGGCGTTCAACTTCACGTATACGGGATCGAAGGTGCAGTTCTTGGTTCGGTGCCATGTTACTTCAATTATTCTATTCAATAAAATCATAAAGACATATACATATTATCGTTGTGAAGTTTGCGTTCCATCTGTACATACGTAGAGTTTTGTCAACATCGTTTGAAACTGGAGCGGTCTGCCAAGCATGTACAAATCTTCTTCACCAAGCGAATGCTGCACCGAAAGGCGGCATATGCGTGCTACATTTCTGTGATGGAGGTTGTGTGTCGCCTGACTACTTACTTGTGCGCGTAGGACATACTCATCAACAACTTGATGTTGCTCACCAGGTAGGGCGTACTCATCAACGAATTGATTTTGTTCACCAGGTCTTCAAACCTCTGTAGAGGTGGACTCAAGTTTAACTATCCTGGTTTCGGGTTCGACTAGCCCTGGGATGCTCGATTACAGTACTGAAGCGATGGGCCGCTCTGCTTGCGTTCTAAACAGCCCAGATATATTGCACATTGGCGGCCGAACCATTTGGTTTGTTTTTGTATTCCCACACTCGCACAAATATAGAATCGTTAGTATTACTGAAAGCGGTAAGTAAATGTTTCAGCCCGATCATTTCATATCCCTCACCTGTCCATCTGGGCATACGTCCCGAAGAAACTGTCTTTGAAGACAAATGGGTTTGGACACGTGAATGGGTCGTTTCTGACGCTTCTTTTTGGCGTTCTGGACACTATTTGATTATTTGGTTCTAAAGCGACAATCGTTCACAATATCACTATCAGTTGTTCGAAATTTCCGAAAGTAGTACTGTCGCGAGGATTGTTGGACGTTCTCGCATGTAATCGAAGTCGTTGAGTCCGCGGAAAGCGGTGAAGTGATGAAGATCAGCGGAACAGAGGCGTGCTTCTGCGACCGCAAGGCTCGCCTGGGCGAGCTCTACAAGAAACGTCCCGGCACATCGCCTCAAACCAGCTCTTTCGAATGAGTCCATCGAACCCCGGTGTTGTCGTGTGTCGCCTAACGCCGCAAAGCAAGATCGTGTTTCACGACTTGCGATGAGACAAAGAGTCGACTTGGGGCGACGAAGTGGAGTGCTCTGTGTTTGCAGTGTTTCAACCTCTCTATCCGCCACCGACGAGCCCAGATTAGCTACACTACATACACAACCAAGTTCTTCCGTTCGTCCCAGCAAAGTCCCGCTGCGACGACATCTACGAAGCACCAACAGCTGAGCAAACGGAAGCGGCGAATGATGCGCGTTGAGCACCTACAAGACTGCTGAAGTAGAAAGTGAGTCGCACAAAGTAGTGGCATATCGCAATAATCGGCATCTTCGATTGCAACAGACGTCGAATTGTATTTTTGACAATTGTCGAATTCGAATATAGCTCGATCTGCGCCTGTCAAAGATCCAACTTTGTTGCATAGTCGAACTCATATAAATGTTTATCCACTCATTCATTGGTTCGAACTTTTTATTTCACTATCGAAAATTGAGTAAGGAGCATGTCCGAGTTGGTCGTTTTATGTCCCAAAAAATCTGAAAAACCTCGTCTAAAAAACCTTAAAACCTTACGATTCTTGAGTATCTAAAAATGTTGGAACAAGTTAGGCGAGGTTTTACATAAATACTCGTCCACTCGGACAAGTTTATCATTTCGGAATGGAACATGTCCGAAGCCAGATTTCTGACTTCTCACATACAAACGCCAAGTACTTTGCTTAGGTCATACGAAACGCCAGTCAATTCCGACGCAGGATTTCACTTGGCATGTGTATGTCCTAGGTATCACGATATTCAAGGTATTGTCCACGAATATTGACAATATTAATATTCAGCTCACGCACTATAATCAAACAGCAGCTCAACTCGTTCTTGAGCGAGAATGGGCGACCTTGAGGTGCGGCAAGTACGTGCGTGTGCGCGAATGCGCGCCTGGACTCTAGCGCTCATGCTGTTGTGCGCGTACGCGCGCACAAACAGGAGAATGCAGAGAGTGCACCGAGCGACACGCTGCTGCGCGACGAGAAAATCAGCGCCGACGCTGCCAGCATCGTGCAGCTCATGAGCGATGAACGTGTGTCATTTGCTGTCGGTCGTGTTGCTCACATGGAGTGCTTGTAGCAGCGGCTCACGCTTTCTGCATTGATCACTTGTCCATGGGTGCGTATATCTATCTACCGACACACGTGCGCAGATGCAGCGTCACCTCACGAAGTCGCAGCGTTCCTGCACCAGCTCCCGCACATGGACCCGAAGATGGTACGCCACAGGACGAAGCATCAGCAGCTACATACGTCTACACGCGGTGCACAACATGTTTACAAGCGCGCCGACTCGTTTGCAGGTCGGTCAAGTGCTCGGTGAGCCGGATGCGCTCTCACTGAGCGTCCTACAAGAGTATGCACACGGTTCGTCCATCACACTCTCCTATACTCACGCTCCTGCTCCAGCGATCGCACAGTCGTTGCGACTTGCTACGGACAGCGACTCACAACTGCCTCGCTTCCTCTTGCTTTGCACGTGTGCGATGGCGACGTACAGGCTTCGTGTTCAAGGACTTTTCGATCGACGTGGCGCTGCGCGTGTACCTCGGTCGGTTCGTGCTGCCGGGCGAAGCGCAGAAGATCGACCGGATCCTCCAGGCGTTTGCGAAAGCGTACTTTGCAGCAAACCCGCGCGACGCCGTGTGTGCGACCGAGGACGCTGTCTACACGCTCGCATTTGCACTCGTGCTCTTGAACACCGACGCGCACAATCCGCGCTTGGCGCGGCGCTTCAAGATGACGAAAGACGCGTTTATCCGGAACCACCGGCAGATCGTCGTCGACGGCAAGCGCTTGCCGCAGCAGTACCTCGCGCAGTGCTACGACTCGTTCGCGGCGTACCCGATCACGCTCATTCCAAAGAAAGCGCCGAGTCTGCTCGTGAACGACGAAGTCGAGGTCGCGTTTGGCGACGGACCGCTCGGACTCGAGATCGAGACGTCGATCGATGGCCGCACGTGTCTCGTCAAGCGCTATACACGGCAGCGCCACGCGCGCGCGTTCTGGCACGACGCAACGAGTGCAAGTGCGCGCGCCGCGGGACCGCACCTTGCTGGGTGGGTCGTAGTTGCAGTTGCCGGCGACTGCACGCGGCAGCTCAGGTACCCCATCACGCGGTACTTATTGCGAACCGCCACGCGTCCTGTCGTCGTGCGCTTCTGCGAACCGAGTGTCTTCTTTGCGAGTCTCGAGTAGGCCAGAGCATTCCCAGACGTATACGCAAGAGGCAAAGGCATCGTATTTATTGCGTAATTGTGTGCTGCCAGGCGTGCTTGCTTTTTGCGAAGCGTCGTGATCCGATTGCTTGTGTTGCATGCCAACTCGCGGCAGAGAGCGACGGCGCTTCGCGGGCGTCGCTGAAGAAGCTGGCGACCGTGCCGATCGATCGCGACACCAGCACATGGTTCATGAGGCATGCCTCTAGTTGAAGCGCTCTTTGCAAAATGGATCGCAAGCGAGTATTTTTAGTGGCTGTCACCGTCCACTTGGGCAGGCGCGGTTTCTTGGTTTAGGCGAAATCGCAGGTGCTTGCTCGAGCCGGCGACTGGCACTTTGATTTCGGGAGTCGCGATCGCGCTAGTTTGGGCGCGCTGAATCGCCGCATTCTCTTGCAAAGTTTCAGTCACAGCATCAACAGACAGACAGACAGACAGCTCCTGAGCACCGACGAGCGACAGACAGCCACAGGCACAGGCACAGGCACAGGCACCGACGAGCGCGCAGGAACAGCGCAGCGACAGCAGCAGCGACGCGGCGACCGGCGCGGCGACCGGTCCATCCGCGTATTCCTGCTTTTGCGTCGCCAGCACGCTCCACACGCGCGCGAGCGTCGCAATGGGAGCAACGCTTGGCTGCTTTCGCGGCGGCCCCGACACCGGTGCGTGCGCGTGTCCGTGTTGCCATAGTGGACGCCATTACACGCATGATCGATCCTGTCTTCCTGTCGTCCTTGTGCGTACGTGTTCATCGCTGGTGCTTAGCAGACACCTGCGTGTGTGCACATGCGTGAGCAGATGTCGATGTGATCGCTGCGCGGTACTACATGCACGGCGTGCATGGTGCAAAGCGCTCGAGCAGCTACGCGACGCTGCAGGCGCGTGAGAGCAAGAGCGTGCTGAGCAAACTGCAGCGCACACTCAGTCTCTCGCTGCTCAAGAGTCGATCGGACGCACCGAGTAGCTGCAGAACAAGCAGCAGCAGTGCGCTTGCACGAGACAGCACGAATGTGCGCAGCAGTCGCGACGACGATGGACTGAGCGAGCTCGGCAGGTGCGTGACGCAGTAGCAGTCAACATCTCGTCGTGGCTTCACACGCACGCGCGAGCTTGTACGCAACAGACTAACTGGCACCGTATGCAGCAGCTGGGACCTCACGCGGTCGTACTCGAGCGCCTCGGGGACGTCTGGGAGCCGCATGCTCTCGGACTTTTACAACCTCGTGCTCGAGTCTGAGCGCAGTACGTTCTTCAAAGACAAGCACGGCAAGCACGTGAAAGGGTGCGTATTGCCTTCACATCCTGCTCCAGAGTCTCCTGACTCGTACGCCAACTCATTGCGTCTTTCTTCCTCTCTCTCTCTCGCTGCTACTGCTGCTGCTCGTCGGGTTCCACTCATCGTCTCATGCAGCGCGTACTTGGACGACGTCCGGATCATCGACGACTACTTTGGACCCACCACGCGCAAGCGCCAGCGCACAGTCACAGCAGCAGAGGCGCCGCGCGAGCCAAAGCTCCCGATCCTCGACCGCTATGCGCACGTCCCGAGTGCGCTCATGTCGACGTCGTCCACGATCTCGAGCGAACTCGACTACTGGTCGTGCTTGGACTCGATGATGGCGACTGAGCACGACGAGCTCGCACTACCGCGGCGCTACGACACAACAGCTGCGACACTGAACGGCCGACTGCTGTTCTCGCCCATGCACGCTGTTGCTGGCAGCGATGTACTTGCGCGACGACTGTCCAAGTCCCTGAGTCCACACCCGAACGTCTGGGCCGGTGGCTACAGCACGCAGTTTCACGAAGACGACGACAGCGACGGCGATGACGGTGCTGACTCGGATGATGTCGGCTCCAAGTCCGCGTCGCACTACTCGTCCAGCCAGCTCCACCACCACGCTGCGTCTGTGCCGCGGTCCAAGAAGATCGTCGAGCCGGCATCCTCAACAGCAGCCAGCGCGCCGCCGCGTTCAAGTGGCCCTATCTATTTCACGCCCAACGCTGCGCAGAACGAGCGCGCCGTTGCGCCGATGATGGCGAGCTAAGCCGCGGAGACGTCCGCAGACACAGAGCCGGACGTTCGTAGTAGCAGTAGGACAAAACGGTCCGGTTGCAGGACAAAAGTGCATGATCAGACGCCAAATCTCCACACCACAGCCGGTGAAGAGGATCAACATGACAGGACAGGCTGGTGCCCAAGGACAAGCCGAAGCTCGCGATGAGAGTCGCCAAATCCATGATACATGTGCTCGGTTGATCTCCAGGCGACGCGAGCTCCGTTCTTTCGGCTCGCGGTGTCTCGAGGGCGAACCTCGAAGGATGGCGCACAGTACAGGACAGCTCAAGCGGCAGCAGCTCAAGCAGTACATATCGTGAGCTCGTTCGTTGAGTGCGTGTGTTCACGAGCACGACCTGCGCTCCCAAACGCGCGCTCTTCTAGTTCATCTCCTCCTTTATCCACGTGCTGATGCCGCGCTTCGGGTTGCTGTAGTAGAACTTGCCCGGGACACTGCGACTCTCGCGCTTGACCCACCCTGGCGGGAGCTTCTCCTGCGCGTCCGGGTTGTCTGCCTGCTGCTGCGCGCGCTTCTCCATCTCTTCCGGGTGGAAGTGGCAGATCTCTTTGAACATGAGCTCTTTCAAGTCGTTCTCGTCGAGGTCGTCCAAGTCAAAGCTCTGGAACACTTCGACTGGTCGGTTCTCGCGCTCTTCGTCGTAGTACGCTGCGAGGTACGGATGGCGCAGCGCGTCGTCAACGCTAATGCGCTTCTCGACGTCAAACACGAGCATCTTCCAGAGCAAGTCAAGCGCTTCAGGGTTCGCATTCGGGAACAGCGTCGAGACGTCAATGCCAGCGACTGCTTGTGTCCGACTGAGCAGCTGCCGGCCCTTGAGCTTGTTCGCGAGCGGGTTCTCTTTGAACGAGTGCTCCTCTGGGACACCGAGGACGTTCATAATGAGCTGGAGCTGATGCACGTACGTCTCGCCTGGGAACAGCGGCTTGCGGCCGAGCATCTCGGCAAAGATGCACCCTGCAGCCCAGAGATCGACGCCTTCGCCGTACGCACTCCCGAGCAAGAGCTCAGGAGCGCGGTACCACCGCGTGACGACGTACTCGGTCATGCCGACGTCTTCAGCTTCTTTCGACCGCGCGAGACCGAGGTCGCAGATCTTGAGCAAGCAGTCCGAGTTGATGAGCAGGTTGCTTGGCTTGAGGTCACGATGGAGCACGCCGGCTTTGTGCATGTGGCTCAGACCCGAGAGGATCTGGTAGAGAAAGTAGCGGATGTGGTCGTCCAGGAGCACCTCTTTCGAGTAGATGATGCGGTGGAGGTCCATCTCCATCAGGTCCACAGTCATGTAGACGTCGCGAAAGTCCGCGTACGACGGCGGCGGGATGAGGTCTTTGAGACTCAAGACATTCTCGTGGGACATGTGGCGGATCAGCCGCGCTTCGCGCAGGATCTGCTTGAGCTGGTGCGGGTGCCAGATGCAGTCGATGACCTTCTTGATCGCGACGTTCCCACCCGAGAGTGTGTCGGTCGCGGCGATCACGATGCCGTACGCGCCGCGACCGCAGACTTTGATGAGCTGGTAGTGCGTCGGGATCGTAAACGGCGCGCCGCAGACCATGAACGTGTGCATGTTCTCGTTCTCTTTGCACACGACAGCGTCTGTGCTCGTCGTGAGCGGGAAGCGCTTGTGCACCGTCGCTGCTCTTGCTGTCTCAGTCGAACCGTCCGAGCGTGCGCGCGCGAGCGTCTCGGGCGACAGCTTCACGTTCGCCCAGCCGTGGCGCCGGTACTCGCTAATGAACTCTTCGCTCTTCATCGCGTTCGACACGCGCGCGTCCTGACTGCTGCTGTTGAACGCAGGCGTCGCTGCGTACCCAATCGGCGCTGACGGGTCCCACTGGAGCATCTGCGTCGTCGGTGGGTGGAGGTGGTCGATCACGACACTGTGGCTCTTCTTCAGCCGCGGCTGCGAGAGCACGTCGCCACTGCTGCTGCTGCTACTGCCGCTGCTCGTACTAAAGTCTGTCCGGCGGCACGTGATGCCAATGAGAACTTTGCCGCAGTACTCGCCCTTTGCGTTGCTCACAGTGTACCACCGACTGTCGGACGAGATCGCAGCCTCCTCCTCTTCTGGCGTCCGCTCGGACGCTGTTGCCGACATGATGTACTTGGCAATGTTCACGGACGTGTACCCGATCTTCGTGTCGCTCGCACTCCCGCGCACTGTGTCGACAACATCGATCTGCAAGCTGCACGTCCCAATGACGTTGTTGAACGGCAGCGCAATGACTTTGTTCCAGATCGGATGCGTCGGCGCGTACGACGGCTGCGCGACGTTCCGCGGCGACCCGGTGCTGAACGGGTCTTGCTCCACGACAGCAGGACTCGTCGTTGAGCCGCTGCTCAAGTTCGCTGCGGCCGTGAGCATCCCAATGCCCGAGCTGAACTTGCGCGTGAGCGTCGTTGGCATTGACAAGCCGCCGAGCGCAGACGTGCTCGACGTTGACGTCTCTGGCTTTGCAAGCGGCTTCTCGCGGTGCACGAGCTGCACAGTGACGCTCGGTGCTTTCAGCGTCTTCTTCTGCGACGTCCCCATCTTGATGCCGTTGCCCTGGATCACGCGCACGAGGAGCGTGCCGTGCAAGCCGTGCTCTGCGTCGACTTCGTGGAAGTCTTGCGGGAGCTTGAGCGTCGTCGCAGCGCCGGGGACTTTGAACACGGCGCTCGCAGCGACAACGTCGCCATTGATCTCGAACCGCGCGAGCCGGCCGTCGGAGTAGAACGTGAACTTGTGGACCCAGTTCTGGAGGAACTTGCGGCCATCGCGCTTGTTCTCGAGCTCCTCTTGCCCGGACGCCACAGCGATCGAGCCTTCGACCGACAAGCCGCCGATCTTGAAGTTCGTCCAGATCGTGTTCTTGGCAAACTCGTGCATGAAGTGCACGAGCCCTGCGTGGCCGCGGAACGAGCCGTGGAACGGCACGGACGGCGGGTAGTTGGAGCAAAAGATGATGTCTTTGTCCAAGAGCCGGAAGAACCGCGTGAAGACTTGCTCGGACGGCGGCGGGAGCGTCACGGCCATGTCGCCCTCGGTCTTCCAGTTCCCACGCAGCGCCGTGTAGAGCACAACGAGCATCGCATAGAACTCTTCAACGTCCAGCGGCGTGACTGCGAGGCTCGGGATCGCAACGATCGCTTCGAGCCCAAGACGCATCCAGATCACTTTCTCGACCGCCGTCGGCGCCGCGAGCTGCAGCGTCTTCTTGTCCTCTGTGATGAACGTAAAGCCGTTCGTGCGCGTCGACGAGTCCTTGACGCCAGCGAGGATGTAGAGATGGCTCACGGCGCTCGCAGCGCTGCTTGCGTTCCGGCGCGGCCGGTCCGCGTCGCGCAGCAACGGCTCGTCGCGCGACGCAAAGTACGCCTCTTTCGATGCAAAGCGCCGGAGGTACTTACCTTCGAGCACGTAGTAGTGCTTCTCGAGCCGCCGGAGCCACTCGCTCCGCTTGCTCAGCACGCCTTCCCACTTCACGGCTTCGTGGTAGAGCGTCCCAGACTCGGGGCGGAAGTAGTCGAACTCGGACTCGCGCGGCGTGCTCTCGAGCTCGAGCTCGAGTTCGTCGCCTGGTACTCCAGTTGCTGCAGGACCAGGCGTCAGCGCTGCCGCCACTGGGACACTGGCACTTGCGCGACTGTGTGTTGGCAGTGGCTGCGATGACGCTCCAGTCGCGCTGCTGTCGTTCTCGTTGCTGCCGAAGATCTCGCTCGTCGGTGCGAGCGGCGACGCTGCGCTCTTGGCAGACGACGCGAGCTTCTCGCCGAGTGAGTTGAGCATCGGGTCGTGCGCTTCCGAGAGTCGCCGGAGCGACGCGCGGTACAGATTCTTCTCTTTGCCGTGGAGCGAGAGCTTGGCGTCTTCGAGGATCTCGGACGCGCGCTCCGAGATCTGCCCTTGCTCGAGCCACATGTTGATGCAGCGCTCGCGACTGAGCCCAGCCATGATCCCCGCGCGGTCGACAGTGCTGTCTGGGTAGCTCTTTGCCACGCCGCTGCTGCTGTCCGGCTCGCCATCGAGCCCGAGACTCGGTGACGAGTGCCGGTCGTTCAGCTCCAAGCTCTCAAAGAGCTCTTCGGCGAGCTGCGGCAGTGCGCTCTCGCTATTGCGGCCGTGCGGGTAGAGGTAGATCGAGCCGCTCGCTGCTGCTGATGCTGCGTCGCTGGCGTCGAGTTGGTTACTGCTAGTACTAGTGCTTGCGGTAGAAGTGCTGCTGCTCATCGCAGTGCCGCCGCGTGTGGGCGAGCCGCCCATTTTGAACGACGCGCGCGTCCAAGCCGCGCTCTCAGACTGCGTGCGCAGGCGCTCTTTCTTTTTCTTGATCTTGATCAGCGGGAGCTGCGGTAGCACGGCAGGCGTCGTCGTCGTCGTCGTGTCGGAGGCAGGTGCGGTAGACGCGTTGTCGCTACTCTGCATGCTCGTCAGTGACCGGATGCGATCCAGCGGCTGCTGCTGAAGTGTCGAGGGGAATAGCGAGGGAGAGAGGTGCGCGCAGGCGCTCGACTTGTGATGTCCGTGTGCGCACCTGGCTGCGGAGACGCTGCGCGCAGAGAGCAGCGCAGGAGCAGCAGTGCAGGAGCAGTGGCAGCGGGAGGTGTCGCTTTCACTGTCGTCGTTGTCGTCGTCGCGCGACCGACGCTCTATTGATAGTGAAATGACTGCGCGTTTGTATGCGGACGTAAAAACCAGCCCAGGCATACAAAATCGCTGTTTGAAACAAGCAGTCCCTTGATTTAATCACGCTCGGAAATTAACCCTTCAGCGGACCCTGAGGTCATGAGCAGCAGCGCGCTTCGGCATCGCCGCCATTGCGTCTTCTGCAGGCGTGTGCACGAGCTGCACGCTACGAGAGAATGGGCGGGAAGATCTTCTGCGCAATCATCTCGTCCACCACGGCGCGCACGCGCGCAGTCTCGAGCTGCAAGACACACGCCAGCGGTCCGTGTGAGGTCCTCACAAGGTCGCTCTCGGTCGCAGTCCTGCGTACCGACGCATCATTACGTACCACTGGGTACGTGTACTCAAAGCCCGTGCTTTCGATCTTCGCGCCGTCGACGTAGAGGTGGTTGTGCTGCAGCAGCTCCTTGTCAATGTACGGCGTCAATGGCGTGTTGTGGATCCCATGTTCCTAGATCAGTCCGACGCATCAGCCACAAACACATTGTCACGTGAGGCAACGCACTGGATCCCTCACACGCAGCGCATCGGCTCTGCTGGTCCCAGTCGCCGCAAGCGTCGTACCGCACAGAGATCCGCCCACGGCTGCAAGTGCTTTTCGTTCGCGTCGTCCACGACATCTGCGAGGCGCATCTACAGACCAGACCAGCCATAGCCGTAGCAACAGATGCGCGTGAGCAGGCCATCGAGCCACAGTCCCAGACACGCACGCGGACGTACGCGCGCGAGGTTCGAAATGAGTTTGCCGATGAAGCCTGTTCGGATGTGGAAGACGTCTTCGAGCACTGCGTTGATCTTCGCTTGGTCTGCCAGAACACACCGACAGGTAGAGCACGTGAGCAACACTGTCGAACAGACGACGAGCGATCGTCTCAAGTGGCAGCAGACGCACTCGTGTCGTTTTTGTCCGCGAGGTTGTACACGTGGCCGCGCTGCCCAGCAGTCGAGAGGTGCCACAGCGCCTGACACACGTCGTGCACGTGCACCTGCACCCACGCACTCTGTTAGCCTCGGGCAGTGCTGGCCGCTCACGACTCACGACGAGCACTTCTCGGACCGTGTTGACTCGCATCTCTGCGTCCCACAGCAGCTTCATCTTCTCCTGGAGCTTCACGTACCTACGCTCTCAGACACACACACACACGTAGAGATGGATGAGCGAGTGCATCCGCACACCCAGCCACGTTGAGAGAAAGAGAGAGACTCGAAAGCAGCCTTAGAGAGCAGTCTTACGCAGCTGCGCAGACGATGCGCGGCATCAAGCCTGCGACGTCCGCTGAGCCGTACACCTGCGACGCAGTGAGCACATGTGTCAGTGTCCTAATAGCAGAGTGCGCGAGCCAGTTGAAGCGCAGCGCGCAGGTTCGTACCGTCGCAGGACGCACGAACACGACGTCGAGCCCTTTGAGGTCGCGAATCGCCTCCTCCGCCTCGAGCTTGAACTTTGCCTGGAGCGTCCACGGCTGCAGCTCTGCAGTCTCCGTCGCTGGCGCTTTCGCCTGCGACTTGTACACGAACGCTGTCGACACTTCGATGTACCGCTTCACGCCAAACGCCTGCGCCTTCGTAGCTACGAGTGAAAGCGGCGGTGCCCAGAGTCAGAAGCTGCGACTGGCAGGTCAACCTCCACAGTGGCAACCACGTGCGAGCCTCGCACACAACGTACCGCACTTGATCGACAGGTCGCGGCACTGTACGATATGCAGTAGGTAGCCAGGCAGTCAGAGTCGATCTGTCTCTATGCCCTGGCATGACAACTCGGTACTGCACGCACCTTGGACGCATACACTGCCTCGGCCAAGCCGCACTTGCTCTCGCCTGCGAGGTTGTAGACGTAGTCGTACGGTCCGTGCTCAGCGTTGAACGCGCGGTCGAGGTGCGCGTCGCGCGTGAGGTCGGCTTGCACGAACGTCACGCGCGGATCGGCGAACGCGGCGCGGTGGCGCTCGCTAAAGTACGCGATCTCGGGCATCGTCTTGTCCGCGACGCGCACGTAGGACACGAGGTCGTGGTCGACGCAGAACTGGACAAAGTTGCGGCCGATCATGCCGGCGCCGCCGAGCACGAGGATGCGCGGCTTGTCGCTCATCGCGAGGTGCCAGAGTCGTTGGTGTCGTCGACGACGATGTCCTGCTCGTCCGGTGCGATGTGAGATGAAAGATGGAGCCTGTGATCTTCGCATTTTTCATAATCAATTCTACATCAGCCTATTAAAATCAAACAGATCGTACTATTTATTATATGACTGCATTCTCGATTGAGGACGCCAAGAAGAGGACGCGACGATGAGAGGTGTGAGCGCGCTGCTCGCGTTCGCAGCGACGCTGTCGCTCCTGCTGTTCATGAGCCAGCCAGATCCGCCTTTGAGCACAGTCGAGGTCGTGAGCGGCGGGTACGCGCAGGTATCAGGCTCGGCATGTGAGATCGCGAACTTTGCGCAGCTCAAGAAAGCGGCGATCGTGTACACGTGGGTGAACGGCTCCGAGCCGTGCTACAACGCTCGGCGTGCGCGCGCTGGGCTCTCGCCGGGCGGCTCGTCGCGCGACAAAGAGATGGGCGAGCTCAAGTACTCGATTCGGTCGCTGCTCAAGTTCGCGCCGTGGCTCGAAGGACCGATCTACATCGTCACGCCTGGGCAGATCCCCGACTGGCTCGACGACGACCACAACGGCCGCATCACGGTCATTGACCAAGACACGCTCTTGCCGCCGGACCTCGTGACGCTCCCAAACTTTGATACAAACGTCATTGAGCAGTTCCTCTACCGCATCCCCGAGCTCACGGACGTCTTCATCCACATGAACGACGACTACGTGTTCGTCAAGCCCGTGGCGCCGCAGCGCCTCTTCACGTGCGACGGCGGCTTGCAGTTCCTCACCGAGATCAACCACATTCGCCACGTGAAAGGCCAGCGCTCGAACGCGTGGCTCGCGAGTGTCCGGAACACCGTCGAGCTCATGGACCAGACGTACGGCGGCGAGCACGTCTACAACTTCCTCAAGCACGCGCCGTTTGTCTACAGTCGCCGCGCGTTCGAGCACATCCACGCCAAGTTCGCGACCGAGCTCCACGCGATGCACACGCACCAGCTCCGGCACTTTCAAGACCTGAACGTGCCGCTGCTGCACCACATCTACATGAACGAAGAGGGCTCGCGCGTCTTGGGCATCCCCGTGGCGTTCAACCCGATCGCAGAGTGCGACGACTGGCTCCTCGTGCGCGTGACCGACGACAACCACGCAGACTTGACTGCGCGCTTTGACTTGGCGCTCGCGCAGCGCGGGCCCGAGATCTTGCTCGCGCTCAACGACGAGTACACGAGTTCTGAGACGGCGGCGCTCGTCGCCACGTTCTACGCAGCGCTGCTGCCTGAGCGTGCGCTCCATGAGCTCCCGTCTCGCGAGGTCCGTGCTGTCGTGAGCAACTACCGCGGCGACGAGTGCATCTACGACGCATCTGTGCTGCCTTTGCTGCCAACGTCTGAGGCGCTGGCACCGCCGTCGCTGCGGCGCACGAGCAACCGTGAGGAGGATGACGACGCCGCAGCGTTGTTCCAGTACGACCAGCCAAGTGCGCGGACGTTCCGTCGGTTCTTCCCGCTGCTCTCATCTACTGCAGACGCGTCTGCTGTTGCGCTCGCTGGCTTCGTCGCTGGCGTCGCGCTCAGTATCGTCTGCACGATCTACGTCGTGCGCATGTCAAGCAGTCGCGACAGTGGGCTCTTTGGCTCAGCGGATCGCTCCAAGAGCTGGTAGCTAGAGAGCGAACCCGACCCACGCATGCGCGTACGTCCCCGTGTCGTAGCGGTCGTTCCGGTGTCTATTGAGGGCTATCGAATGCAGTTCGTGGTCGCATGGGTGTGTCTATACTTTGTCGTACGCAGCAGCGGATCCCACTGGCACGTTGTGCCGACGGAGCACGAGGACGTAGAAGACGTAGACAACGAGGACACCGAGGCCCATCGCCAAGCCGCGCAAGAGCGCGTTCACAAACACGACGTAGCGCAGCTCGCGGTACGCGATCGTCTCGTACTTTTGTGCGGCGTCAATGCGTCTTGGGAACGGCGCGAGGATCGAGTCGTCGACGTCGCACGTCTCGGGTTTGCGGATCGTGAGCGGGTGCGCTGGTGCGTCCGGTGCGCGCTCGTACTCGCTCGGGTCTGGCAAGAAGCGCTGGAAGAACGCAACGGCGGTGTCTGCGACCTTCATATCCGAGTACTCGTCATTGAGCGCAACGATCTTGTACGGCGACGCGCCCGCGATGATCTCACTAAACGTCTCTTCGAGCTGCGGGATGTTGTCGTCCTGGAGCAGAATGAGCTTGTAGCCTGTCATCTCGTCCTCGGGCGGTGACTCAATTGGGATCCCGAGCTCCTTGCTCCCTTGACTCACCATGTAGTAGTGATGCAGCAGCGGCATGTTCATGTCCGGCTTGCCGCGGAACTTGCTCTTGAGCGTCGTGTAGAGCGGTCGGTCAAAGATCTGGTGCACGCGCTCGAACGCGCGGCGGCTGTAGACAAACGGCGCGTGCTTGATGAAGTACCGGTCCTGTTCACCCCAGCGCAAGTCCATCTCTTGCTGCGTGTTGAGGACCGAGGAGATCCAGATGCCTTTCTTCGGCGTCGGCGGCGCGTGCGAGATCAAACCGGCTTCGTGCAAGAGCTTGATGCCGCCGTCGCACGTAAAGATGTCGTGCGGCGCGAGCGTCTGCGTGAAGATGTAGTCGTCGTTGATCTGCATGAAGATGTCGGAGAGCCCGGGGATGAGGTACAGGAACTGCTCAATGACGTGCGTGTTGAACGTTGGGAGGAAGCTCTTGGCGTAGTCTGGGAACAAGTCGTCTTGGTTCACGACCTTGATGCGCGGGTTGTGCAGGTCGACCCAGTGCGGGATGTGCCCCGGCGTGACGATGTAGATCTGACCCTGGGACGCGATAGGAAGCGAGCGATCAGATAGACAAGGGTCAGCGCGCCAGCCAGCCGAGAGCTGTCGACACACTCGCACTCTTCATGCGATGGCAAGAAAGACGTACCGTGTGCCACGGCACAAACTTCTTGAACGACCGGATCGAGTACATGAGCTCGCCGATCTCGCGGTCGCGCGAGCCGCCAATGGCGTGCTTCCCACCTGCTGCTTGGCGCTGCTCGCGGTAGCACGGCTGACTGCCGTTCACCCACGTGTAGACGATCGACATGCGCTTGAGCGCGTCAAAGTTCTTGATCTTGCACTTGCCAGGGAAGAGCGTCTCGAGCTCATCGGTTGCGTACGCTGCGGCTTCGTCGGCGGTCAGTGTCGCAAGTGCACGCTCTGGTGGCGTGCTGCTCAGCAGCGAGAGCACTGCGAGCAGTGCAAGCGTCGCGCCGAGGAGCACGAGCGGCAGGTTCTTGCGCTGGCTCATTGCCATGCGCACGCGCACACCAGCGGGCGACTGCATCATTCGTGCGCTCGTGCGTGCGTGCGTGTGTCCGCGGAGACGAAGGCGTGAAGTGAGGTGGCGCGCTTTGGTGGCTAATTGCAGAGTGAGTGAGCGAGCTTTCGCGTCGCAGACAACGTTAGTGAGGTCTGTCTGAGCAATATCAATGACCACATGTATGTGTACATACTATGCGGAAAATGTATTGTTTCGAACGAATGGCTCCGACTGCATCCTGGTGCAAACACGATCATCATCGCTGACTTCGAGGCGACGAGGGAAAGCAAGTTGCTTACGCCGCGATCGACCGTGCCTGCTGCTACTGCTGCTGGTGTCATACGTGCACCAGATGCCGCATGACTCGAGCGAGCAAGCTGTCCACAAAACTGCCTGCTGCTCGCTCGCTGTCCTCGTCATGACACCACAGACCGAGATGGTTGCTTGCGGAAGAACCAGCTCGCTCTTGCTGGCTCGACAATGCAACAAGTGAATGGAGCCATGTTGGACTCGACAACTCTCGAGTCGTGTCCTTTTCGCAGAGAGCAGGCGGCATGCAGTCTTCTTTGCTGTTGGCGATCGTTGGCGTTGGTTGCCGCATGGACGACGACAACGATGGCAGAAGCACGATTGACGGAGTGTAAGTGCGATCTTTGGGGCTTCCTTGCCGATCGCTACGACAACAGAGAGCAATGTGCTGGTGCGATCCCTGCCTCGTCGTTCATCGAAGGAAGCAAGCACTGCTACGTGCAGGCTCGATCAATCGATCGACAACGATCTTGAAGGGCAATCTCTCAAGTCATCTGCGTCAGCAAGGCAAGCAAGTAGGCGAGTCAGCTCGAGAGTCAGAGGACGCGACAACCTGGTTTACATCACTACGAGGTGTTTGAAGCGAGCATTTCGCATAGTAGAATCAAGTTTGTCCAGTACAATAGATTCATATTCCCATTATTCCTACTTGGCATACACTGTCCAAGAAATGAGCAAGAAATCTGTTCGATTTGTTTTCAACCATTGATGCGTTCTCAAAAAGCAGCTGCCCCTCGTTTGACTGCCGCGACACTCTTTCAAGCAGCGTTTGAATCGCAGCATAGTACAACCAAGGTACACCACCCACATACAATTGCCAAGATGTCGCGAGAGGAGCGTCCAATCCACTCGCCTCGAACGCTGTCCTGGTTTGCTCCGAGTCCGTCTTCACGCGCGAGTCCCTCCGTCGTCGGCGCTTCCTCGATTCGTCTGGAGCAACCGCAGTAGCAACCGCAGTAGCAGCAGCAGCAGTAGCAACCATGGGTGACGAGTGGCCGACTGTTGCGGCCGAGTACCAGATCATCGAGCAGATCGGACAGGTGCGTGCGAGTGTCTGAGTGTCTGAGTGCGCGCGACTGCATCTGCTGCGCTGCGCTGTGCATCTTAGTCAGCTTGGGTGGACTTCGCCTTATCATCCGTATCATCATCCTTGTCATCGCCACCTTCCTGAGTACAATCGCTGACGAGTAGGACTGGTGCGTTCCTACTGCCATCGCTGGTATCATTCTCCACGACTACACGAGCAGGGAGCGTTCGCCAAGGTGTGGAAGGCGTACTGCGCGCCAAAGAAGACGCATGTGGCGATCAAGATCATGGACCTTGAGAAGATCACGACGTCATTCGAGGACATTCGCGTACGTCCACTGCTGCTTCTAGCTCCGTACTGCAGCAGTCACGATGCACTCACAACACTAACGCACCCGACGCTTGGTGCGCTCAACAGGCGGAAGTGCAGACGATGAAGATGACGAACCACCCGAACGTGCTCAAGTGCTACTGCAGGTGCGTCCTATCGGACCACTCTACCTTCACGACCACGCGCTTCGCTCCTGTGCTCACTGCAGTCACTCGCCTCTGTCTCTTGTGCAGCTTTGTGCACAAGGACCAGCTCTGGCTCGTGACGCAGCTCATGAACAAAGGTCTGCGCTCGCGTGACGGATCGACTTGCTGCCTCTCGACGCACTGAGCACGCGACTGATGCTCTTGTTGCCTACAGGCTCGTGCCTCCACGTGATGAACTTGCTCAAGAAGAAGAGCATGGGCGAAGGGCTCAAGGAGGAGTTCGTGGCCGTGATCCTGCACGAGGCGCTCAAGGGACTGCAGTACTTCCACGAGAACGGGCAGATCCACCGCGACATCAAAGCCGGGAACATCCTCTTGGACAGTGAAGGCCACGTCGTGATCGCAGACTTTGGCGTCTCGGGCTGGATGATGGAGGGCGGCGACCGGCGCAAGAACCGACAGACGTTCGTCGGCACGCCGTGCTGGATGGCGCCCGAAGTCATGGAGCAAGCGCGCGGGTACGACTACAAAGCCGACATCTGGTCGCTCGGGATCACAGCGCTCGAGCTCGCCAAGGGCTACGCGCCGTACGCGCGCTTCCAGCCCATGAAAGTGCTGCTGCTCACGCTCCAGGAGGACCCGCCATCGCTGCGCACATACGACGTACGTACAACTCGACAAGCGCTTGTGTCTCGGTCGCTTATGGCTGTGGGCTTTGCTTGCTCAAGAGCCTGGCACTTGGTTGTCTCTGTGCGTTGCTGCGGCTGATAGGACGACGGAAGCGGCCACCAGTTTGGTCGCCACTTCAAAGACGTTGTGAAGCTCTGTCTGCAGAAGGACCCGACGAAGCGGTACGTCCAGTCGCAGACACGAGCGTGTTCGAGTGTCTGCATGAGGACGTATGTGCGTAGAACGAGAGACTCAAGCGATGCGATGGCGTACGTGTGGCACTAGACCTGGGACGTCGGCGCTGCTCAAGCACAGCTTCTTCAAGAAAGCCGGTGACACGAACTTCCTCGCGCAGAGTCTCCTTGGGAAGCTTGAAGACATTGGCGAGAGCTCCATGACTGCAGGCATTGCCGACGCCTTGCCAGGGTACGTCCAGTAGAGCTAGCTGTCAGTGGGTTGGGTTGATTGTACGATGTGACCGACTGACGCGTGCTGCCTGTGCAGTGCGGGTCCGCTGTACGCCAAGGGCACGAAGCTGCCGCCAGGAGTGGCGGAGACCGAGGGCTCCAAGTACGTCCCAGGCACGACGTGGGTCTTTGACGACGACGAAGACGACAAGAAAAGCGGCAACATGTCGATAGACGACTTTGCGAGTCAGTTCGACATGGTCACGGGCGGCGAAGAGTTCCGCTCCGAGTAGTGGCAGCGGCACACAACTCGCTCGCTCGCCTGCTACTGCGCCTGCTACTGCGCTTGATCGTCCATGTGTGCACTGGATCCGACAGCGACGCGATTCGGGTCGACTGTGAGCGCGCAACAAGTATAAACCCGCACAGCTCCGCTACTGTCTGTCGTCTGTCGGTGCGAGTCGACGCTGTCGCCTTTGACGTCTCGCTCTCTCTCTCGCTTCTTCGAGCGTCGCGTCTTCTAAAACCACACCCAATTTTCCCATTTGCCTTGCCTCGCTTCTCCTACCGATGTGCTGGTGGCATCAACACTTGTCGAACCTGCAACGCGCTACTCGAGCACTTCTCCACCATCACGTCGCGACTCAATGGCTACGCTTGCTTGCAGTTGTCACCATGCACATAAATTACACACGCTACTCCTTGCAGCCCTCGCTTCCTACTGCGTCGTCGTCCTGCCTGCAATCGGTCAGTCGCTGCTACTACTTGCTGTCTTTTTGTGTCAAAAACCACACTTGCTTGTTTGCTTGGCAACGTACCTCTCGCGTGCGCTGGTGCAACCAACTACACGACATCAGCTGCTGCTGCGTCGTCGTGCCCGCTTGCGATAGCGTACGGCTTGCCGACACTCGAGCGCGTGTACTCGCGCGTCCAGAGCGCACAGCTGCACGCACTGCGACGTAGTGCGAGCGAGAGCGGTCGGATCGGGTACACAAGCAACGACAGCAGACCCAGCACGAGCGTCGGAACCACTGCGACGACCGACACGAGCAACTTCACGCCTGCAAAGTACGCAAAGCGTGCCCACACCGCGCTACTTGCGTGGTACCGAAACAGCTTGCGGCTGTTCGCTGGCAGCGGATCGAGCGTCACGCGGTCGAGCACGCGCCGCGAATCGCTTGGGATGCAACTGCTGTTCGCATTGCGCAAGTCGGCATCCGAGAGCGTGTCGAGCACGCGCACGACCGACGGAGCGACCGGCGGAAGCACGACAAACGCGACGAGCAGGAGCAGCGCGAGCGGGACGTACACGATGCTGAGCAGAACGCACACAAGCGTGTACGGCGCGAGCTTGGCGAGACTGTACGACGCGGTCGACGACGTTGGCGGCTTACGCGCCGACCGGCTGCGCGTGCCAGTGCTGCGCGCTGCGGCACGAGCTGGAGCAGATGCGACTGCCACTCCGTCCTTTGGCTTGGGCGACAGGTACGGATTGTAGTTCGCTGACTGGACGACAGGTGTGCTGCTCTGGGGCGTCGGCGGCGCACCGTCGCTGATCTCCATGTGGAAGAGCGAGTCCTTCGAGTCCATGCGGAAGTACCGGTCCACGTCCATCGGCTTCTTCGGGTCGACCCAGTCGGCACGGCGCGCGGACGCAGACGACGAGATGCCTTCGCCCGTGATGTAGCTGGTCGCACTGACAGTGTCGCTCTTGTCATCGCTCTTGGCGACGAGACTCGCATCGATGTCGTCGTGCATGCTGATCGTGCTCAAGCTCGAGCGTGCGAGCTGGCCGCGCCGGACCTTGATCTTCTTCTTCTCCGGCAATGCGTCAATGTCGAGGACACTGTCGACATCGCCAGCAGTCGTCGCCGACGCGTCCTCGGTCATCTTGTTGCGCTGTCGCAAGAGCGTCCGCGTGTTCCCAATCTGAAAGTTCATCGACTCAGTGTGCCCAAGACGCTCGAACGCGAGCGGCTCCACGGCGTAGAACACATCGATCTCAAAGAAGTAGAGGAACTCCGAGCCGAGATGGTCGACGTCGGTCTCGACTGGACTGCTCGTCGAGATGTTCCGCCGCTTCTTCGGCAAGTCGAACTCAAACTTCCACACATCGGGGTAGAACGTCACGTCACACGCGACGCTGCTGCCATCTGGCGACGGTGTGAACGACTCGAACGCACCAACTGCGCTCACAGTCTGCAGCGTCTTCATCTCCGCCGCAGTGAGCTGCGCCTGCGAACTCAATGCGACGTTCCGCGAGAACGTGCTGTTGCAGCGAGCGAGCACGAGCAAGTTCTGCTGCAGCAATGGCTGCGCAGTCGGGATCGTAATGCGCGCTTTCACTGCTGCGCGGCACACGCCTTTGCACCGGTGCTGCAGGTCTTGAATGCGCACGCGGTAGTAGTCGCCGTGCTCTGGGCAGTACGGGAAGCACTGGATGTTCTTGCGGTCGTTGCGCCAGTACTTCTCCAAGAACGGCGTCTCAATGTCAATCGCAGCTGGAAACGCGTTCGCGAGCGTCGCTGGAGCGACTGCGTGCGGTCGCGACGGGTGCATGAACGAGTTCGCAATCGCATCGATGTCCTGCATCGACGACGTCTGGAGCAGCACGTGCGGCGGATGGGTCTGCTCTTGCTTGATCACGTGCGGAGCGTACGCACTGTCGCCCATGTCCATCGGGTACTCGGTCGAGTCAAAGTCGAGACTGTGGATCTTCTTGTAGTTGCTCTGCTTGAGAGCACTGCTTGTCGTCACGGACGCGTCCGTAAGGACACTGCTGCCAGTGGACAGGAGCATGCTCTCGGGCGGGACAAACTGGTCGGTCAAGAAGTACTCGCTCAGGTCCTGGAGCTCGTCCATATTAAAGTCGACGTACGTCGTCGAGCTCGATGACGTCGGCTCGATCGCAGGCGGCGCAACAGAGTCGGTCTTGGATGCCACCTGCTGCTGTTGCTGTGGCTTGGCAAACGTCGTCGTGGTTGTCGTTGACGGTCGGTTGATGTCTTCGATGATCTGGTCCAAGTTGTCTTCCTGCGTGAACGACTCGACTGCTGAGCTAATGACTGCGATGGGAATGCTGTCGCGCTTCTGGAGCACGTTCGGCGCTGGTGACGACGGTTCGTAGCCAGGGTACGTCGGCTGCTGCTGCTGCTGTTGAGACGTCTCAAAGCTCGCGACCATGTCGAACGACTCGTCAAAGAACTTCTCCGTGTCGTCCGAGAAACTGAACTTCATCGAGCCAATCGAGAGATTGCTGCCGCGGAACTGCTCCATCGCTGTGTCACCGTCGCGCTGGCTGCTCGTAGCGCTCACTGGCGACCCAGCAGTGCTCGACTCGGGCGACGTGACATCACCAGGCGTCGGCGACGCGTACTGCTTGCGGTCTGTGCAGCCGCACTCGTTCTTGTACTCGGGGAGCCCGAGCGGGTTCACGAATCGGCCGCACGTCTCGCAAAAGTTGGCAAACTTTGAGTACTTTTGCGGATAGTGCGTCTTCAAGTACATGTCGTACGCATGCGCGGCTTCATCCGGTGTCTTGCATGTGTTTGTGATGCGCTTTGCACTGTACTTGGCACCCCACGACGTCTTGCTGGTTTGCGTCACGCCGCGGTACTTGGACGTCTAGCAGCAACATCATGGTATGGCGTAACGTATCGCAAGACAAGTGAGCAATGTGTGAGCCAGCAACATTGCACGAGCAAGCAGGCAAGCAAACAAACAACAGTTGTTTGTTGCCCGTGCAATCAGCCACATACTTTGCCTTTGATGACTTTGCCAGCAAACTTGCGCTGCGTCTGCGGCGAGAGCGTCGTGAGGTCCTCGGTGCTGCAAAAGTCCGCAACGACTTCGACGAGTTCGTTCGTATCTGCGCTCTGGAGGAACGACATGTCCTGGTACATCTGCTCGTCCGACGGCGACGCAGGACTCGCAAACTGCTTGTACTGCTGCTGCTGGAAGTGCGACTGCTGCTGGCTGTACTGCGAGGGGTATGCTGGCGGTGGCGGCGTGGCCCCCGAGTAGTCCGTGTCCTCGGACGTGTAGCCGTTCGGCGTGTCGGTTGCGCTCGAGAGCGGCGTGGCTGCGAATGTCGTCGTCGCGGCTGTGGACGACGATGACGTGTCGAGGAAGTCTTGGAGAAACGTCGCGCCGGGCTCCTCTTCGAGGTCGGCCAAGTGGATGTCGAGTGGGTCGAGCTCGTCGTGCGCCAGTGGCGGGACGTGTTGCGGCGGCTGCAGCATGGCGACAACACCAAGCACGTCGCGATCGCCTTGCCTTGAGCGCCTCTGCTTACTCTTGCTGCTCGCTTGCTGTCGGTCGGTCACGTGTTGTGTGTGCGGTTCCTCGAACCGCGCTTCTCAGTCTTGTCCCAGCAAAAAGCGCACATTGCATCGAGCATACGAAAAGCAAGTCAAGTGATAGGGCTCGGGGAGATTCGACGTGCGAGAAAACCGGATCTTTTGCGTTGGACACCTCGAAAACGTCACTACCGACACCGCAAATCAAGTGCACTAAATTTTCGACCGTTGCATTTGCTTGGCTATAATGTGGTTAATCGCTATTGCACACGTCTACTTTATGCAAATGCGTCGTTCTTCAGGTCGTGTTACTTCAGAGCGGCTTGCTTGACCTCGACCTTGCCGTCTCGCCATCGACGCCAGTGGACATGTAGAGAGCAGTCCATCGTGCCCAAACGATCCTCTGTGCGTCTGTGTGTATGCACTCGCTGAGCTGAGCGCAACGACACGAACTCTCGGACGCGCGACGCGTGCCATCTTGCTCGAAGCTCTGAACAGGTCGCAAAGTGAATCCTCTCACTCGCTTGTTGACGACGACGCTCGTCAACAGCACGGACTTTGAGAACAAGGATTCTAGGATGCACAAGCTCTCTCAAGGACGCAGACTTGGACGCTCTCTAAGGCTCTCGAGCGTCCAGTGCGACCATCGGTCACTGCGTTCTCTGCAAACGCCTGTATCTCCCGCAGTCGCCCGAGGAAGTGCGCGCGTTCTAGCACAGCTGATTCACAAACTCACGAGACGTCACCTTGAGCGCGTTCGCTGACATCTTGGTCGCGAGTGCTAACATCGTCAGACCAACAACACCCACGATGACTAACTTGGCACTTCGACTTGCATGCCTCCGCTCGCTCAATCTCGAGTCCTCAGGCTCCACTATCGAGCGTCTGTGGTACACACCACAGTAGACGCATCTTGAAGCGACGCGATCTTTCGCACTCGCACAAAGGCACCTCGTCAGTCCACACGCTCCCATTGGCGATGGCGTCGCTGCGTCTTGCGCCGCATGCAGCGATCGCGTCGATCGACGCGCCTCGCGCGCGCCAAGCAGAGCACGTGCTCTTCCACCCCGTGCGTTGCTTGTACACTTGCGTGGCGTAGAGTGAACTCTGTCGAGACGCGACAGTCTCTCATGTGCGACTGTCTGCGTGTTCACGTGTGTTGATTCAACGCAGACTCGCAGCTCGGTCATCTCAGTCACGAGCTCGTCGCTCCAGGAGCTCGACCTCGCCACGGGTGCACTCATTGGCGAGATCGAGTTTGATCTCTCCGCTGCTGCTGCGAGTGCGAGCAGCAGTAGCAGTGCAGCAGCAGCAGCAGGTGCGAGCGACCGTGCACACACGCTCGACCACCTCATTGCAGTCGGGCGTGACAGTGTCGTCGGCGTGTTTCAGTCCAAGTATGTAGCTATTGGCCATCAGCCAGCTCATCAGGCTCTCTATCGCCACCATTGAGATGCTCTAGACCCTCATAGGCGCTCTAGCACTGACACTGCTCTCTCTCGCTCTCTCTCTCGCCTGCTTGCTCCTTGCGCGCGGTCTCCTACTAGATGGATCGTCGTGTGGAACCTCCAGGACCACGTGCTCCAGTCGATCTCCGAGGTCGAGAAGATGCAAAAGGGCATGACCGCGATCGTCGGCTCGCTCTGTCGCGACCAGTGGCTCTTCTACGCGAGCGAAGGCAGCGCGAGCATCAAAGTCACGGGCGTCGACTCGAAGGAGATCCCCAAGAAGATCTCGCGCAAGGCGGCGAATCGCAACAGCTACATCACTGTGCTCGCGTACGCGACTGCGAAGCGCGCGCTCTGCTGCGGCGCATCGGACGGCAGCATCCAGTTCTGGTCGTTCTCGGAAGACAACGTCCTCGGTGGCAAGGACGAAGCAGCGGTGAGCTAGCGTCTCAGTTGTCGCGCTTGAGGCTGCGCGGCGTCGCCAGGAGCTCACGCGATGACATGCGCTGACTGTCTACTAGCTCGCGACCATGCTCTTTGCGAGCCCTGCGACACAGTCGCCAGTCGTGCAGCTCACGTTCGCAGCTGCAGGCACAAACGCGATGTACCTCGTCGCTGGGTACCAGAGCCGGTCGATCGAAGTGTGGGCACTGCTTGCAAGCTCAAGTGGTAAAGCGCGGGACCCGCAGCGTGTAGCGCTGACGCAGTTGTGAGTCGAGCGATCGCTCAATGCGCGTCTGGGCTCTTGCGTAACCTGGCTTGACCTTGGCTGAGTTCAAGAGCATCTTGACGACTGACTACTCTCCCTTGTGCCGCTAGCTCGCCGCAGCAAGCAGTCGACTTTGCCAAGAAGAGCGGCGAGCTCTCGTTCGCACTGCACCCTCAGCTCCCACTGCTCGTTGTGCACTGGCACCCGTTTGCGCACAGCAGCAGCTCGAGTGCGATCGCATGGGGGTTCCGTCCGAGCATCGGTGGCGGCAGTGGTGCCGGCAGCGCCGGTGGTGCGCTCTCAGACTGGTGCGAGCTCCTCTCAGCGGCGGCGCGCTCGGTCGCTGGCAAAGCGATGAACGACGACAGTGTCAACTGCACCGCCGCCGTCACTTGGTTCCAAAACCGACTCGTGTGCTACCGAGCGACAGACGTGCGGTCGCTCACAGCGCTGCGCGTCGACGCTCTCGACACAACGGAGCGTGGTCCTGTGCCGAACGAGCCACCGACGCTGACGTCCCACTTTGCGCTCGCGTTGGAGCAGTACTGGAACTACCAAGACGTCCCAACGCACCTCGTGCAGGTCACATCGAACCCAGAGCTGTCTGCTGGTGCAGCGGAGTTCGTCCTGCAGCTCGTGTCGCTCCAGACAGGCTTGAGCGAGAAGCTCGACGACCTCCCAGCGTGGCGGAACTACCAGGGCAAGTCACTCGCACCATTGACGCTCGTGTCGAACCAGACTCAGTCTGTCGTGTACGTGAAGCTCAAGGACCGAAGCAAGGCCACAGCGCCGTCGAGTGCGGATGCAGACGACGCGAGCTTTGCGTACGTTGTGATGGAGATCAAGCCGCGAGCTGGCGCGCCGCGTCCGCGAGGCGACGCAGGCGGCAGTGAGGGCGGTGACGCGTCCTCGAGCTTCCGCGTTTCGTGCGGCGCACAGTTGGACGCGCTCGACGTGTGCTTCGCCGAGTACCGTCCTGACGACGCACGGCAAAGCCGGCCGTGGGTGCTCGTTGTCCTAGCGACCTCAGGCAAGTCGCTCTGTCTCCAGACCAAGTGCGACCAAGTCGAGAACGCGCGCATCCTCCTACCGCGCGAAGTCGTGCGTGTCTTCAGTTCGCCCGTGCCGCTTCCAGAGCAGTCGCCGCATCGCGCGACTGTCGGATCTCGTCTCCTGTTCGTGTCGATTGACGCGAGTGGACGCCAAGTCTTGGAGCTGAGCGATGACGACTTGAGCTTGTCTGCTGTCCCAGCAGCATCGGGTGCGCCGCTGTCGTGGGCAACGAGCGCTCGAGACGAAGTGGTTCGGAGCGTGACGTGGAACACGCCACCGCCGTCAGCAACTGAGCACTCCGCATCATCAGCACCATCGAGCGAGGCAACTGACTGTGAAGTCCTTGCGGCTGTGCTCACAAGCACCCGCGTCGTGATTCTCACGCAGAGCCTGACGCAAGTGTGCGCGTACAACCTCGCTCAGGACCTCCATGAGCCGCAGTCGATACTCTGGATGGCGCAGACACTGCTTGTTGTCACGAAAGACAACCAAGTGCGGTACGTCACACCGCGGCGTCCGCAGCTCACAGATGCGAGCGCGTCGCAGCTCGTGTGCTGCCTTCCAGAGACAAGCCAAAGCACGGTGCAGCACACTACGCTGCTTGCGGTCTGCGGCGACCGACTCGCGTACGCGACGACAGACGCACGGACGCTCGAGGTGAAGGCGTTTGTGCGGCCAGTGTCGATCTGCGAGCCACTCGTCGCTGGGTTCGCAGTCCCAAGCGCAAAGCTCAAGGCGATCGTTGAGCGCGACGTGCTCGTGTTTGTTATGACAGGTGGCGCGGAGTCGCCGAGTCCACTCACAGACGCGCTCCTTCATACGCTCTACCACGACTTTGGGTGGCGCGACACGGCCTTGCGCTTGCTCAACGCACTGACGAACCCGCCGAGCAGTGGCGGCAGCAGTGGTGCCGTCACATCAGCGGCATCAACGAGCTCATCGAGCTCGCAGTACCCCAAGACAGCGCACTTGGCTGTTCCACTGCTTGCGTCGCTGTACCTGGACGCGCACAAGTTCCGCGAGTTCCTCCAAGTCTTCCTCGCCCATGACCCAGGGCTCGAAGAGTACGCGCTCGCAGCGGAAGACGGCGCAGCGTCGTCAGCGAAGCTCCCGTCTAGAACAGGTCGCCTCGCACGCCGGTTCCAAGCGTTTGGGCAGATGCTCGATGCGATCGGACAGCCGGAGCTCGCGCTCAAGTGCTTTGACCTCGCAGGCGACGACCTCGCGATCGTCAACATGGTGCGCACGGCTGGCCTGACTACAGCAGCGACAGCGATGCTCGCGTCGCTCCAGAAAGACTGGAGTAAGCTCAACCCGCCACTGTCAGCGAGCGTCCGAGCCGAGGCAAAGAGTGGCGATTCGCTCGCACAGCTCGACTCGGTCGTCTGGCGTCGCCACGATCTTTTCTCGCTCCTCTGCTGCGACGTCCTGGGGCAGAACGAGCGCCGCAGTCGCTTGCTCGCAAGTGTCAAACCGTTCGACAAGCTCTCGTCTGCTGCTGCATCAAAGAGTGCGAACAGTTCCTCGCAGCCGTCGTCGGTGGCGTTGGATAGCTGTGCGTGCCCGCGCGCGAGTGTCTTGCCGTGGAAGCGCTTAGTGCCAGAGGACGCGCGGGACTGGATCGGCGTCTCTGCTACGCCGCACTTCTCGTCAGATGAGCCCAAGAACCCGAGCTACGGCTTTGGAGCGTCCATGTCGAGTGGGCTTGGTGGTAGCAGCAGTAGCGCGTCTGGCTTCGCTGTCGCTGGCGGATCTAGCAGCGACTTTGGCACGTCAGGTGCTCATGGCGCTGGCGAGAGCAGCGCCGCTGCAAGCGCGGACAAGATGACGATCGGTCCGTTTGTCGATGACGAGGACGCAGTCGTCACGTACTGGCGCTTTGAAGATGGCGCGACGCTCAGTACTAGCGACAGTGCCAGCGCTGCACCCGTCGAGTCGCTCGACACGTCCAAGCGCGAGAACAACCTCCAGCTCCTGGGCTTTGGCGCTAAGACGTCGCTCGTGTCGTCGACTGCACCAGTCGACAAAGGTGAAGAAGGACGCGTGCAGGAAGCGTACGCACTGCGGTTCCCATCGACTAGTGCTGGGACAGATGACGACGCGACCGACACGAGCAGCGACGCACGCGAGTACGGCGCGCGGTGCAACGTCCGCAGCGGGAGTACGCTCGACATTGGCTTTGTGTTTGACGACGACCCGTACCGGCGCAAGCTCACGTTTGAAGCCTGGGTCCGGAACTTTGAGCTGGCCCGCAAGCGCACGCAGCAGCTCGAAGACCAAGGCGACGAGAGCTTTGACGCTGCGTCGACGTCGACGCAGTTTGCAGACCCAGCGACGCGGACGCTCGTGAGCCGCATGAGCAGTGGAGGCGGCGATGTCTGGTGGTCGTTTGCGCTCGTCGACGGCTTCCTCGTGCTCGAGTTCGCTGGCCACTCGATCCGGTCGGACGAGCGCGTGGTGAACGCTGCGACGTGGCACCACGTCGCGTTCTCGATCGACGTCCTGTCGTCAAAGCACGCAGCTGTGAAGCTCTTTCTCCAAGGACGCTGCGTCGGCGCGAAGGACAGTGTGAGTGGCATCGACAGTGTGAACGTCAAGCTCTACGCCGCTGCTGCGAGTGCACGCTCGGTTGAGAGTAGCAGCAGCAGCACCACCACCACGAGTGTCCTCTCTGTCCTTCACCTTGGCAGTCGGCTGCGCGACTACGAGATGACAGAAGTGCGCGTCTGGGCCGCGTCGCGCACGCAGGACCAGCTGAGCGACATGAAAGAGAACTACTTGGGCATCGCCGAGGCGAAGAAGCGCATGAAGATTGCGATCCACCAGCGCAACTGCCAGTGCGAGAAGTGCCACGCGCGGCGCACGAAAGCGCCAGTGGCGAAGCTCGCACTGCCGATGGGGGCGTTCCCATCGACCCCGCCAGCTGCGAGCGTGCGCGACCGCCGGCGTCCAGTGCCCAAGTAGGCGAGAGGCTGAACAAGCGATCGTCTGACAAGAGAGCTCGCCATACTCGGCACCAAGCACCAGCGACGCAAGCGGATCAAACGACGGAGCAAGACACGCGAAGGTGTAGTTCAAACCGAGAGTGTTGAGAGTGAAGGCTCGCTAGCGTACGCGACAACTAGCACGGCCAGCCATCAAAGAGAGAGGCTCCAAGGCGCGCTTACAGCGTCTGCTTGATGAACTTGTTGATCTCCTCGCCGCGGTTGCCGGCGTCACCGCCCTCGGCGAAGTGCAGGAGCTTCTTCGTGTAGCCGCCGTTCGGCGACGAGAGCTGGAACGGCCAGAGGAAGTTCGACGCGGCCTTGAAGTTCGGGCCGACCGTGAAGACCTCGTGGATCAGGTCCTCGATACAGATGATGCCGACGTGGCCGAGCGACTTCTCGATGATCGAGTTGTCCGTGAGCGGGATGCGCTGGCCACGGACCTTGCCGAATCCGCGCTTGTAGATGAGCTCGCGCGTCGACTTCAGGTTCGGGTAGCCGTACGTGATGAACGGCTCGACGAGGCGGAGCATGTTGATCGTCGCCTTGTTGAGCTTCACGAACACGCCGTTCTGGATCTGACGGAGACGGAAGAGCTGCAGGATCTTGCGAACCTTCGGCGACACGCCAATGATACCGCGGATGCGGATCACGAACGCGAGCTTCGCCTCAGCCGGGACGAAGAAGTTGCCCGTGCTCTTGGCCTGGCGGCGGAGGAGCACGTTCTGCTTCTCGATCTGGTGTGGCAACGAGGCAAAGAGCATGCGTAAGCACACCGAGGACTCGAGAGCTAGCACGCGCGAGCTGGAGCACGAGAGCTTACCTGGCGGTACTCCTTCACGTACTTCTCCGCCGACTTGAACGCAATCTGGCGAACCTTCTTGCGGTGGGTCTTCTCAGCGACCGCCTTCGCGGCGCGCTTGGCCTTCACCTGCTCGACCGTGCGACGCTTCTTGAGGATCGACTCCGGGACGAGGCTACTCAGACACATCAGCACGGCATACGTTAGGACGGGATGCACAGCGAATACCGGAAGGAACGACCAACGCGCCAGTCGGGTGCTGCAACCAGGCTCCTCCTCGCTCTCACGCGCGCTCTCTCGTCTCTGTCGAACAGAGCGCGCGACGAGAGCGAAGGAGGAAGACCAAGCGCGCGACGAGCGGTCAGTCGGCTTCCGATACACCCGTCATGATTGCATTTGAGTGGAGTGGCGAGCTGCACAGAGGCGACAACGCTGTCGTCCTCCATGGCTGTCGCCACACACACCACTTCCTCCAAGCTGCTGCCCGTAACAGGTGCACAGCCGGAGATCCAAGAGACCCGAGAACGACCGAGAGGATGCCTCGTGGTCTCCCACATCGATTTGAAGAGAAGAGAACTTGCTCGCTCCACTGCGCACTGCTCGAACGAGCGCATCCACCGAGCTCTATGCAGAGCTCAGCAAGACGGCTCTGTTGTTGCAAGACTGGCGACGGGGACTCGCGTTCTTTACTCTCACATCCTCCGTGCACCATCGCTGTCGACTCGACTGCCTCGAGCCGAGGCTCAGAAGCGAGTCGAGAAGCGCAGCGACGTGTGGTGCAGGAGACACCCATGAAGAGGTTGATCCGAAGCGCGCTTGACAGCACGTAGCGCGTTGTAGAGATCCGCTTGAGACCGAGACGTGCGGACGCGAGCAGGTGGCGCGAAGACAAGAGAGCTGGGCGGGCTCAGGCTGTCGTTCGCTAGCCACCGACGGACGCGCACAGTCTGGACGGAAGCTTGGTCTTGCATCTCGTCATCGTCCGTCTGACGGGCGGGACGACGACACTCGCATGCCGCGAGCGCGAGCGAGGAGACGACGACGTGCGGTTGCAGCATCTGGTGGTGGTGGTCGGTCGAGCGCATGGCGCAGTCGAGAGGTCATGCGACGTACACTTTCGGGGCAGCAGCAGCGACAGGAGCCATGATGCTTGAGATGAACTTTCGGTTTGAAAAGTGCGAGATGTCGGCGCATGAGGGCGTGAACATGAGCGGCGCCGCCGCATTAACGCCAACGAATTGACTGGCCGACAGTAGCTGGATCGAATCGACGTGGTCCACGCGGATTGGCTCGATTCCCTCGATTTTCGCACTATTTGTAGTGACCACAGACAAATACGATAGAGCAGAAAACGAGGGAGCGCGGCGCCTCTGTTGAAGACACATCAACCAACTCACACACGACATCAAGCAGCATGGGAGCAGAAGCAGGCACGTCGCTGCTCCCGAACGTCGCGCTGCTCGCAGTTGGCTTCCTCCTCGGCCGCGTGCAGCTCCTGCCGATCGCGGCGCAGCTCATTGACGAAGTCGGAGCGCTCTCGACTGCGCGCAAGGTCTCCAACGCACAGATCACGTCGCTGTTGGATGGATCCACTGCTCGCTCACACGCTCGCGACTGCCTTTAACGCTTGCAGGTCGCGATCACGCTCATGTTTCTCTTTCTGATCGCGCTCTACATCCTCGTGTTCCTCCTGCCGCTCAACTGGATCGCGAAGAAGGTGCATTGGCGCTGCCCGTGGCTCTGCCGTGTGTCGTCGCCCCACGCATCATCGCTCCGTTCGTTCTGACACCTCTTCTGTCTCACTCGTGCAACTCGCAGGAGTCCGAGCAGTCACACGAGCAGCAGTGCGACCGCACACCAACGTCGTTTCGGCGCGAGCTCCGGCGGCGCGGGAGCTACAGCATGAGCTACGTCACCGACATCAAAGCGCACGTGTACGCGCGGTCGTGAGCGTCGAACGCTGGACGACAGAATGGATGCACTTGCGCTATGCATGCTCGTGTCCTGGCACGAGTCTTACTGTGGCGGCTTGCTGGTCGTCGCAGCGCCAGTAGCGACTTCAGACGCAACGGACGGACCCGAGAGCTGCTTATCACTCGTCGACTCGGTCGTCGCCTTTGTCGGCGACAGGGGCATCGCTGCGGAGCCAGAGCGTTTCTTCGAGAACAAGTGCGCGATCGCGTGCTTTGCCTTCCCAGCAGTGCTGCGGTGCGGCCGCAGCTCCTTGTGCTGCTGCTGGTCACTGTCCGAATCGTCGCCTGGGCCTTCACGACACGGCGACGGTGCAGGCGACGATGCCGCAGCGCTGCTGTTGCCTCCAACGACTTTGCTCACGACTTCAGCTGCGCGGACGTTCGCTGCCGTGGGCTTCTTCCGCAGTGCGCGGTGCGTCTCGGGCAGCTCGAGCTGGAACTTGTGCGCACTCCCAGTGTCCTGCGACACTGGCGACACTGTAGCTGGTGCTGGTGCTGGTGCAGTTGCTGCGCGTAGGCGAGGACTTGGCTCGCCTGGCGACTTGCTCGGCAGCCCTGCGACTGGCGCTGGTGCGACAGACGAGAGCGGGGACGTCGCTGCGCTTGCGAGCGACGTGACAGTCGTCGAGAGCGTCTTGAGCGGCGCGAGGGCGTCGAACTGGCCCCAGCGCGTGAGGTCGACTTGGTCGCGCAGGAACGTCGCGATGTTTGTGAAGTTGCGTCCGACTTGCGAGAGCACGTCGAGGATGACGTCGCGCCGGATGCGCAGGAGCAGATCGCTCATCGAGCACGTCTTGTCGCAGTACACGAGCGCGTGGACTTTGACTGCAAAGCCGCGCATGTCTTCGAGCGGCTGCTGCTGCTGCTGCTGACTAGTGCTGCTGCTCTTCTTGTGCTTGTACGTCACGACGACTTCGACTGTTCCGATGCGCATGCGCTTGAACAGGATCGTCGGCTTGGCGCAGTCGCGCATGTCGTTCGCTTCGCGCTCTGTGGCGTCGCTTGGAGTGGCGTCACTGCCGCTTGGACGAGCAAAGTCCGCATCGCTCTGGAGCAAGAGCTGCGTCTCGTTCGCTTGGCGACTTGCCGCTGCTGCAGCGGCGTTCAGTGCCCACGCTGGCGTGTCGTCCTGAACTGCAGTGAACGACCGCGAGCGCCTCGCTGCTGTTGATGGCGCAGTGCCACTACTGGCACCACTGCCCCCATCACTGTCGTCTCGCGGTGCTGCTTTGCTCCGTCCGAGCGGATGCGCAGCTTTGCCAGCGACTTTGGCGGCTTTCTTGAGCGCCGAGCCCACGAGTCTGTCGCTCGCTGACGCTGCAGGTCGCGCTTGGAGGAACGTCGAGCGCACTTCGTCGCGCGCGTGGGCGGCCTGCGAGCTGTCGGTCGCATCAGACGACGAGAAGAACGCAACGAGGTGGAGAATCACCTCTTGGGTGATGCACACTTGGAGCGGATGGACGTTGACCTCAAAGTGCTTCACGACTGTGATGCCGCCGACAGGCGCTGCGATCTCGGCGTCGACGCGCAGGAACGCGTTGCCGCCGCCCCACGTGTTTGATGTCGCGGACGCTTGGAGCAAGTCTGGGTACGGCGTCCCGGGACAGAGGTTCTGCGTCGAGAGGTCCTGGAGCGTGAGCGTGCACGCGCCTGACTGGTCTTCGAACTGCTTCATCTTGAACCGGAGCGAGCTCAAGCTCGCGCGGACAATGTCCATGTGCGCGCCGCTGAGCGTGAGCGACGCAGTCTGGAGGTGGAACTCAAGCTCGACGTTCGGCAGCGGCTGCGTGCGCTTCTGCTCTGCTTGGACCATGCTCTGGAGCGCGTCCGAGACTGCTGCGAGCTGCTGCGTGAGGCGCTGGAGCTCGTCCGAGTGCTGATCCACGTCGCCGTGCGCTGCGCCGCCACCACTCATGCTCATGGTCGTACTGAGCGACGACGACATGGACGCAGACGATGCGTTGCGGCGGCGAAAGAGCGGTGACGTCTCGACGTCGAACGCGAGCGTCCGGCTGCTCTCAGCAGCCGCGAATGCAACGTTCGCACGCTCGCTCACGTAGTAGCTCCAGCGACAGAGCTGGCGCCACTGGAGCTCGGCAATCTTCCACCTGAGCTCTCGCTTGAGTGCGCGGAGACTCGCGAGCGAAGTGGTGGGCCCTCCAGCGTGGCAACTGGTGGCAACAACTGCGCTCTGGAGCGACTTGGAGTAGTCCAGTGCGTTCGTCGTACAGATCTTTGCAGTGATGACGTCAGTCAGCGCTGTCGCGAGATGCTGGAGAATGTCTTTCGACGCGACTGTCAGACGGACTTGGATCGTCGGGATCTGGAGGTCGACTTTGTTCACGACCGTGACGTTCCTATCGACCCAGATGACGACTTTGGTCGGGATCGGTGCGATCACTTGCTGCAGCAAGCCGTACGAGCTCGGACAGTACGAGCCGTCTGGGAGCGTCTTGAGCCACACGATGCGCGACTTGACGTCGATGTCGAGTGGCGCAGTGAAGAGCTGGAGACCGTCGACTTTGAGATCAATGAGTTCGTGACACGCGTCAGACGAGATCGAGTCCTTGAGCGCTCCGCAGTTGAGGGCGAGGAGCATGGATGCCTGGCATGCGCACAATGCCACGATTTGAGTGAGACCCTTAGCACACGCAACCGGTGTCTCGGACTCTGCCTCGTGGCCGTACCTTGTGGATGCGATCCTGGACGCTCACTTGGCAGTCCATGAACTTGACCATGAAGAACGACTCGACAATGTTTGCTCCTGTCTGTGGCGCAGAACCACTCGCAACAGGTTCCGTGTCCCCACTTGCAGCTCTATCGCAGCTCGATGAGAGCGACGAGGATGCAGTCGCAGGTTCGCTCGCAAGAAAGCTCGGCGGTGCGAGGCGCGTGACAAACGAGTTCGCTTCGTCGCGCACGACGCTTTCGTAGAAGATCGCGCCGAACTTTGGGTCCTCCGCTAGCGACGTGATCTTCTTCGGACCCTTGTCTGCGCCATTGATCAGCGCATGCGAGTTAGGACACGCATCAAACGCACTAGCAGGTAGGATACACCGAGCTGTGCGATACGAACCATCTTGCGCGCTAGTGGGTGACGCGAGCTTCTCGTCTGCGGTGCCATGGCCGTCGTCGCTGTTGCCAAAGAGCTCAGGCACGCAGACAGTAGCGATGCGGATCCAGTTCTCGACAATGTCAACGAGCGCTTCGATAGCGCTGATCGTGACCAAGATGCGCGCCTCGCGCGCTGAGAGTCCCATGAGGAACCCGAGGCGCCGGAACTCTTCCACGAAGCTCGCTTGGTACCGTCGCTCGTCGCTCTTCTCGATCTCTGCCGGCGTACTCGCGCTCGCGTCGTCGCGTGGGTCGATGTCCGAGTCACGAAAGCAGTATGGATTGTGCTGCGCGATCGCAAAGTACTCGAGGATGTTCTTCTTCGTTCGCACGCGCGCATCGGCTGTGCTCTTAGAACCTGAGGCAGACTCGACGCGCGCTTCCGGTGCAGTCTCGAGCAGTGGCGCTGTTGAGCGCTTGCTTGAGTCGTCGTGAGTCGGCGCGACCTCGGAGCCGCCACCGACTTTGAGTGTCATATGCTTGACGGAGACGAGCGACTCACCTCGGCTTCCAGACGAGTGTGTGCAGACGCGGACTTGAATATCTTGGACAGCGACAGTGGCGTCGTGGACGACCCACGTCTGGTCGTTGAACGGGACAGTCAAGCGCCGAGGCTTGCTCGCTTTCTTTGTCGGCGGTCCCGACTGGAAGAGCTCGTGTGTCGCGGCCAAGATCGAGCCCGCGATCGCAACGTGGTCGTTCACGAACGCGCGGATCCCAATCGGGTTCTTCTCACTGTGGTACACTGCCACGTCGAGTCCCACGACGGTGAACTCTTCGACTACGAGCGCTTTGAAGATCTGGAGGAGACTCGCCTGTGGCGCGAGCGATACAACGACAGAGCGCTGCTGTCGCTGAGGCTGGCGTCGCCGTGGGAACGGATAGCGCGGCAGCGTGGAGTACAGCGACGCAAAGCGGATGAGCCACTCAATGTGCTTCGTGTAGAGCACGACCGCAGTGCGCGTCGCGACTTCGTGCTTCGTGCGTTTGATCGTCGAGACGTCGGCGCCCGTGGCGTTCGCGCTCCAGGGACACACGGTGCCGCGCACAAAGACCGAGAGCCCCGCGGCTTCGTAGTGCTTGAGTGGATGGCGGTCCGAGAGCGTAAGGTGCGACGCGCTCCACTGCTCCAGTGTGAGAACTCGCGATGCCCACGCATCGAGGTACACGCGGTCCGTCACGCTCCTGTCGCTATCGACTGCACGATACTCGAGCGGGAAGCCAAAGTGGACAGCGCTAGAGCCATCACCGCTCGTCCACTTGGTCCAGATCTCGACCGTCACGTTGCTAAACTCGACAATGTTCGAGAGCGAGCCGGGGTCGATCTTCGCAGCGAGGCGATGGAGGGTCACAGTCGTCTTCTCAAACGCGTAGGCGAGCTCGAGGCGTCCGAGCGCGACTTCGAGGTAGTCGCTCGCGGCAAACGATGTCGGACTGCACAGCAGCCGCACAGCAGCGTCCTGCACCAACACGTGGACGTTGCCATGCACGAGTCGACGGGCAATGTCCCACAGTGGCGTCCCAAGCTCTTTGTCAATGTCAAAGAGCAGGAGCGGCAAGAGCCTCTGCATCCAGCCAGCGATCTCGTCGAGCGTGTACGCGTAACTCGGACTGAAGAACGCGATCGGGCCGACGACGCCGACCGAGAGGTCAACGAACGTCCGCAGTCCAGCGGCAAGACTCAAGGCGGCAGGAGTACGGTCATCCTCGTTGATGCTACGGTCGGCTGGACCAGCCGAAGCTGCGACAATGGCGTCTCCAGCAATGGAGATCTGGCTGCACAGGAACAGCGGCGTCACAAAGCTCCGGACTTGCACAGCGACGTCTTCGACTGCAACACTCAGCTTCATGCCTTCGAGGACATCAAGCACCGGCGCGTAGCGTGTAAACTCCCGGTTGGAGCGCGCAAAGATGCTCGCGACTGCCTCAGACGCTTCATCGAGCGCGCGCATGCGGCGCAGTGTCTCGCCCTCGTCGCTTTCAAATGCGACGTCAGCGGCAACGCGTCCGATCTGGAGCCGAACGAGCACGTCAGTCGCTGCGGCGTCGCTATCGCGGCTCTGCGCGTACGTCGCACGGAGCTTCCGGGCTTTCTGGACGTAGATCTTCGCGTTCTTCTCGACGAGCAGCGCCTCCATCTCGTCCAACGCGCCGTCACAGAGTGCGTCAGCGTTCGTGAGTTTGAGCGTCAGGACTTGGTCGTCGAGCACTTGTGCGCGCAGCTCTTGCTCTTGGAGCTCGTCGAGCCAGAGCGGGTACATGCGCTCGAGCCAGCTCTCGAGCGGTGTGTCGAGGCACTCGAACGTGAGACTAGCGAGCGAGAGCCAGACCTGCGGACGCCCTGGCACCTCTGGTGCGCGCAAGAAGTACTGGAAGAAGACATCGTGCTGCGGCCGCCAGTACTTTGACATCGTCGTCTCGATCACAGGGAGAAACGGCGCGACGCTCGCGCGCACTCGCGCCATGTGGTGCAGCAGTGGCACTTGCGTCGAGACACAGACGCGTATGCCGTCGATGTCGATGACCATGCCGTCGCATCTTGCATGGTGGCTCGTGTCGCTACGACAGGCAGCGAGGCGAAGTCCAAGCATGGCTTCGAACTCGCCAAAGACGTAGTCGCGCCGCCTCTCGACGGTGTGGCGAACGTGCACAGTGTCAATCGCTAGGAGCTCGAGCGCATTGAGCTGGAGCGAGATCGCTCGGAACGTCCAAAGTTCTGGCAAGTCGTCCCCGCTGAACACGCCGAGGTGGAGCTTTAGGTGTGTGTCACTCGCGATGCGCGCGCTCAAGGTTACGTTCGTGGCGTAGAGGCGATTGAGCGTGTCGCCAGTTGCGCTCACGAGACGAGCGAGCAAGCTGGCGCATCGATCGCGCTCTGCGGCGTCGTCCATCGGTGGATTGATCCCGCCGAGACGGTTGTACCGACTCACTGGCGAGGTGCAGTGGACGGCGTAGCCGCGGCGGATCGCGTACAGCATCTCCCACGTCGCGAACGTGATCTGCCGCACGAGCTCCATCACGCGGAGCTGCGTGGCGATGTCCCAGTCGCCGTGCACCGAGTCGACAAAGATGTCGACGACTGTCTTTGGGCAGTGCGGGAGCCTGGTCTCTTCGAGCGCAAACGTCTGGACAGTGAAGTACGGCAGCGCGGCAGTCTTGGGGCCATCCGCGTCGTCAGCGCTTTGGAAGCCGAGAGGGCGGCGACTGCGCTTGCTAATGGAGCCAGCTGCTGCACGAGCGCCTGCACGCATCGACGCGAATGTCGACGTCGTGCGGCGCGGCGGCCGCTGGTTCGCAAACGTTGGACTCGTGGCGGAGCGCTCCGCGTCTGGCTCGACGTAGTACACTTTGGTCTGGCTGACCGAGATGCGGAAGCGACCAGTGGTCTCTTCGACGCTCATCGTGAGCGACTCGACCGTGACGTAGTCGACGTGTCGTCGCTCGTCAAGGCTGTAGGCAAAGAGCACGAGCGCGCGCTTCACAGTGCATCGGAACGTCACGGCTTCAGAGCTCGCGAGCTTGTCTGCACACACGTCGTCGATCGTCTTGAGCGGCTGGACGTGGGTCTTTGCATCCACGTCCCACTCGATCGCATCCCCTGGCGGCTCGCTCAAGAACACCGATCCAATGAAGATTCCGAGCTCGAGCATCCCGCCGATCGCGTGCATTGCCTGCGGCGTCCACTTGACTTCGAGCCACTCGGCCTCCATCTCGACGTCTGCAGGGCTCTGGTTCGCGTTCATGAGCGACGTCGGCTCGATGAACACGCGCGTGAAGTCGAGCGAGATGAAACACGTCTTCACGCTTTGGTCGCGCGAGTACGACAGGATCTTCAGGCGCGAGCACTGGACGTCTGCCTTCGACCGCACGCCGAGGGTCTGGTCGCCCACGAACGGATGCGCAAAGACGTTGATCTCTTCGGCCGTGAGCAGCAGACACGGGACGCCGCTTGGCAGCACTGCGCACGGGTTCGCGAGCGACTGAAGCAAGACTTCGGTCTGTAAGACCTTGGCTTGGATCTCGAGCTCGATCGCTGCGCAGCTCCATAGCGGATGCGGCTCTTTCAAGTCGATCGAGAGACTGTCAGCTGAAGCGCTCGAGTCCTCGCGTCTCTCGTGCTCCGCCAGTGTGGTATGGACCTGTAAGACCCATGGCTCGAGCTCACTGCCGACTGCGATCGAGAGTCCTCGAGTCTCGCCACTGAGGCGCGCAGAGCACAAGAGCATCGCCGGCGTCTCGCGCGCATCGTCGGCTGCAAGTGGTAGCACAGGGGACGCCGCGAGCTTGGCTTCGAGGTCGACTTTGAGCGCATCGAGCTTCAGCAGTGGCGCGAGTTCGCGCAGCGGTGCCTCGAGTCCAAGACGCAGTGCGCCGAGCTCGAACGAGACCTTTCGCTCTTCACCGAGGCTTCCATCGCTCGCATGCGCGCGTCTCCCGAGAAGTCGATTGCGCGGGTCGAACGCCTGGAGACTGACTTTGCTCAAGGCGCAGACGACATCACTGTCATCCGAGGGTGCGCTGTTCGTGCTGCTGCTGCTACGGAGGCAGAGCTTGAGCTCGACGTCGCGAACGAAGAGTGCGATCTCATCTGGCAGCGCTTCAACGAGGCGCAGAAGAAGCAGACTCGACGCGTGTAGGCTCTCAGGCGTCACCACGTGCATCGACGCATTGCCAACACTGCTAGGAGTCGCGCTGGGATTTGAGCAGCAGAGGTGCGAGCACAAGACAACGTCTGCGCTTGCTGCGATCGCGTCGCACGTGAGCGAGCACGAAGTCGGAATCGGCGCGCGAAGGTCGTCGAGTCCTCGCGATACTGGGATTCAGACTTTCAACTCAGTCAGACCAAGTTCTAGCGACCCGCCGATGCACGGGACGCGACATTGGAGACTACGGCCGCCGTGCGAGAGTGTGATCGCACAGAGCAGCTCGTCCGCTTTCGAGTTGTAGTTCGCGTGCAGGAGCACACTCCCGTGCTGTGGGAAGCGCGCATGGCTCACGTTAGACGCTATCTCCACGGAGTAGCAAGCTTCGCCAAACACACACAGGCAACGTACTGCGATCGTCACGATCGGTAGCGCTTCGCTTTGCTCGTCGTTGACAGTCACGGAGATCGAGGTCACTCGGATCGCAACGAGGTGAACAAAGTAGCAGACAACGTTCAAGCGATGGAGCCACGCGCGCAGAGGCATCCAGAGTGCGTTGTGCATGCTCTTGAAGCTAGTTGTCAAGTCCAAGAGCGCTGCGAGCTGAGCGAGTGCGTCGCCAGCTGTGTCAGGCGAGGATGATGGCGATGGTGCATGCGCTGCAGACGTGTCACGAGGGCTACTGAGGCGCACGACTTGCACGAGCACTTCGGGCACTTCAATGCACAGCAACGGCGCCTGTGCTGGCGCGTGGAGGAACGTCCAGAGACCTTTCCAGAACGAGAACCGCACTGCGCTCACTCGCACGGAGATCCGTGCAGCGTCACTGACGCGAATGTTGGAGAGCAATCCGCCTGTTGTAGCAGTAGCAGCAGCAGACGCGAGCGGCCGCAAATGACGCAGTCACGCCGCGTAAGGGCGAATACGAGCAATGTGGCGCGGTAGTCGCGTCACACACGCAGAGACGTACATGTTGTCACGACTGCGAGCAAGACGCGTGAGACTGCTCCGCTGATCTGTGATGAAAGGGAGCGAGCGACCGAATGAACAGAACAGCAGCGTCAGACGTGATCAGGCGATCCACGCGCCATACAGAAGAGGCACAAGACGCGCCTTGGAGCCAAATGCTACGAGCAGCAGCGCTGCTGCGAGCACTGCCCATGGTGTCGCCATTGCGCTCGCTCGCCGCTCTTCACCTGTTCACGTCGTTTCGCGTCTTGTCATTGTTTCGTGTCGTCCACACAGAATCAGTTGTTTAGTGTGGTCCACGCAAATTCATGTAGTCCACACCGATCCACGGAGCGTGGAAGAGACGGCGACTTGCTGCAGCAGTTCCCGACAGCAGCAGGAGCACCAGCAGAAGCCGACAGCGAGCGAGCGCTGCGCCAAGCGGCACGTGACGGACAGACGCACAATGGACCCGATGCCGCCTGTGCGGCCGATCCTCAAGACGGCGACGAAGACCGGCAGTCGCACGCGCTTCCTCGCCGACTCTGCGAGCAAGTACAAGAGCTACAGCCAGAGCTTCCACTACACCAATTATAGCTCGTCGACCGTCAGTAGTCGCAGCAGCAGCAGTCGCACCACATCGAGCAGCAGGAGCAGCAGCAGGAGCAGCAGCAGTCGTTCTGTCTCAAGCAGCAGGAGCACCACAGGTGGCGCTGCTAGCGTCAGCTTTGGCGAAAGCAGCATGGGCAGTGCTGATAATGCTGGCGCGTCGTCGCTCTCGACTGCGTCGTCACGCGAGCGCAAGCGCTCGGACGAGATCTTTCTCACGCCTGGCGACCGCCGCGTGACGTTCTCGCCGTTCACGAAGATCCCGCGCAAGCCCAAGTCGAAGAAAGCACTCGCAGGTACGCGCGCTCGTTCACGCATGCTTGCTCGTGGTCATGACTGACGGAGTGACGGCTACCGACTGTAGAGTCGCGCAAGATGACGTCAGGCTTTGTGTTCTCGACTGGCGGTGAAGCCGCAAAGTGGTACGCTATGCGCCAACGCCAGGCTCTGCCTTCCCACACACACACACACGCGCGAACGATCTCTCACGTGCCTCTCTCTCTCTCGCTCGCTCGCTCGTTGCGGCATGACGCAGCAAGGAAGCGCGCAAGCAGCAGGAGCTGCAGATGATGGAGAAGCTGTACGTTGCGTCTCGCAAGCGCACGCTCGGCTGGCGCGACCTCCTCCTGGAGCACTTTACGATCCTCAGCGACGTGCGGAACTGGACGCAGCGCTGCGTCGCGCGCTTGAAAGCGTCGCCAGTTGCGGCGCTGCTGCGCACGACGCTGATGAAGCAGCAGCCACTGCACCGTCGCGTGCGTCGCAGCAACCGCTCCCGCCGCGAGCGCGTGGATGCGTGGAGCGACTTTGACGAAGCTGACTGCGCGTACATGAAGCGCCTTGCGCTCCAGTCGCAGCACTCGAGCGAGTCGACGAGCTGCGTGGCGCTGCCGACAAGCACCAGCAGCGCAAGCAGCAATCGATCGAGCCAAGAGCTCTACAGTGCGAACTTCCTTCCGCACTCGAGTGAAGCGCTGGGGCCAGTGCCAGACCTCACACCGATGAAGCAAGGGAGCTTCTCGAGTCTCCTGCGTCGCGAAGGCATCCCAGTCGACGAGGACGAGCAGCGCGAGAAGATCTCAATGGTCGCGGACCTGCGAGGCGTCGGGCAGCCGGCGGTTCGGCTCAAAGTCATGCCGCGGCGCGCCAAGGCGTTCTGAACGGAGCGAGCGTGTCCTGGAGTCATGCGCAAAGGCGATCGATGGTCGCGCAGCCGCAGGCAGACCAGGAGCTCATCAAGGGCGTCTCTCTAGGATATGTCTTGGGATTGTGAATAAATCCATCTCATGTGCATACAAATCGCAAGTGTGCTCGAGAATTCATTGTTGCGAAGTTCCAAAACGGAGGCTAAAAATACAGATATTGAAGCGCCAACCAAGCAGATCAGTCGCCATTGTCGTCGTCGACGAGTTGCGCGTGCGTGCTCGAGTGCTCGAGGCGAGTGCTCTGCATATCGCTCGGCGCTGCTTGCGAGAAAGCTGTCTGTGTGTGCACAGCACCTCCGGCTGCTGCTGTTGTCGCTGCACTCGGTGCTGCCGAGACGCATCGCTGCGTCGCAGGATCTTGCAGAGCTGCTGGTACTCCTCTCCGCGCGACCCATGGGCGCTATGGTCTCGTCGCTGGTGTTCCAGCCACCGCCGCCGACGTACGGCTTCACGCGGCGCTACTTCTTCCTCGTGACGTCCATGTACCATCGGATACCAGCGTTCTACATCCCACAAGAGTGCGTACTTGTCAGTGCATACACTCAAAGTGCGCACGGCATCGCCCTTCAGATCTGCATGCCCACGTGAAATATGTTCATTGGGATCACGCCTGCGTCTATCAACACCGACAGCAATGCGCAGTACACACTGCTGTTCTCACACGGGAACGCGGAAGGTGCGCATCGCGATGGCCGCAATGCTCCCGATCTCCTTTGGTTGACACCTCGCACACTCACACGCGCGCTCTCTCTCTCTCACTCTTCGCTGCTGGCGATGTGGTAGATCTCGGGATGATCTACGACTGGTTCCGAGAAGTCAGTCGCCGTCTCCAGGTACATCCACGAACTCGCTTGCCCGCACTGCACAGCAACGCACCCACTGATCCTATCGTGAACGCCGAGTAGGTGAATGTCATGGCGTACGACTACTCTGGGTACGGCATCAGCGAAGGCGAGCCGAGCGAAGAAGCGTGCTACGCAGCCGCTGAAGCAGCGTTTGCGCACTTGGTGAACGTGAAGAAGACGCCGCCGAGCAAGATCATTCTGTACGCGAGCGCTTGCTCTTGCTGCTCGCGGCGCACTCGACGCTTGACTGACGCTGCGTCTCGTGCGTTGTCTGGACTCAGCTACGGTCGGTCGCTTGGCTCCGGACCGACGACGCACCTCGCAGTGAAGCAGTCGCGCGCGCAGCAGCCTGTCGCTGGCGTTATCCTCCAGAGCCCGCTCCTCTCGATCTTCCGCGTCGCATTCAACTTTCGGTACACGCTCCCAGGCGACCTCTTCTGCAACATTGACGTGATCGACGAAGTCGCATCGCCCGTGACGATCATCCATGGCACGCGCGACGAAGTCGTGCCGTTCTGGCACGGAGAAGGGCTCTTTGAGCTGTGCCGGCAAGAGTGGCGGTACAAACCGCTATGGGTCACAGACGCAGGGCACAACAACATCGAAGCGTTCTTGAGGTGCGTAGGTCGCGTCGCAGTGGTGGCGCATCGGCTCGCTTGCCACTCGGTCTAGGCGCTCACGGCCCACTTGTTGTGTCTCGATCTGTGGACACTTGGCTTCAGTACGCTCGGTGACGACTTCTTTGCGCACTTGATCGGCTTTGTGAGCATTTGCCACGAGACGAACATGATCCGGACAGCCGAAGCAAAAGAGACGTCGTGACTGACGACGACGACGTGCAGCTGCAGCAGCATCCTGGACGAATAGAGCGAACGCGGCGAATGTATTTACCCTCGTGATTGATCGATAGTGTACCGTTGTGTGTGTGTGTGTGTGTCTATGGCGCTCGAGCTGTTCGCCATTGCTGCTGCTGATCGGATCGCCACTGCGCGCGAGTGCGCTGCCCTGAGTGCAGAGCATCAGCGACGGTCCGAGCACGCATGGTCGATCGGCTGGATGCTTATGAGTTGTACGTGTACCTGGTGCGTCGTCGCCGTCGCTGCTGCCCATTACGTCGGGTTCACGCGCACTTTCTTGGTCCGGAGCGCGTAGTCTTGGATCTTCGAGCGCAAGGAGCCTACGAGCGATTTTGCACCAGTTGAGGACTTCGGAGGCGTCATTTTGCGCACCACTTCGCCGTGCTTACTGTTTGCCGTCGCTTTGCGCTTCCCAGGCGACTTGCGCTTCTTTGGCGTGCGCGTTGGCGTGCGCGTTGGGGTCTGCATCTGGATGTCGTCACTGTCGCTCCTGCACTGCTGGGTGCTCAGCTGGTGCTGGAGCATCGCGATCTGGTGCTGCATCGCGAGTTCTTTAGCTTTGAATGCAGCTGTCAGCTCCGCAATCGTGTGGTCACGCTCCGTTACCTTTTCACGCTCAGCCGCGAGCACTACTTCGAGCTCGAGCTGCTGCTTCTCAGCTTGCGCTTCGCGGATCATCGCCTGGACCTCGTGCGCAAGCACGCCGTCGGTCAACGCGCGGTGCAGCTGCTGCTCCGATGCGTTGTGAAGCGCACTCAGTGCCACAGAGCTGATCTCACAGTCGTAGCGTTCCATACTGCTGCGGAAGAACGTGGCAAACGCCTGTCGCGACATGACGTACTGCTGCGTGTCGTCGCCTGTGTGAATCGCGTCCAAGACTTGCGCTGCAGATTCTTCGTCTGCTTCGTGGATGCTGCTGGACGTATCCCAGAGCGCATCTTCTTGCTCTGTCGCCTGTGCGTACTTGGACACTGCAGCCGACTCGCGCACATCGTCGCGGTCCGAGTCGTAGCCCTGTCCTTGCGGCGCATCCGCGTCCATTTCGTCATCATCACTGCCATCCGTGCGCAGCAGCTGGTCGTCGACGATCGCTTGTGCAACTTCCAGACTCGCAATGAACTGGTTCTCGCGCTGCGGACGCTGCCACGGCTTGAGCTCGCACTGGTTCAATGCTGCATCCATCTCGACATCCTCCTCGTCGTCGACTTGGTTGTCCTCGCTCTCGCAGTTGCTATCCGAGTCAGCGTCGCTCTCGCCGAACCACGACCATTCACTATCGTCGCTCGCATCGTCATCGTCGCTGTCGTCGCCGTACTCGACTGCATTGGCCGCGTAGTTTGCTACAAAGTCGGTCTTTGTGAAGCGCGCACCCGGCTCAACGTCTGGCTCGTCGTCCATTTGCTCGGGTCCGCCAAACCTCGTGTTTGACTCGACCATCTCCGTCACGTGGTACAACTCGATTGCACCATGGCTCTCGAGCGCGCAGACGTCGTCAAAGCCGTAGAGTCGAATGCCGTGGATCCGACATGCGTTCACAACGTGCACGAGCCGAAAGCGCATGCAGCGGTCGAGCACCATGAGGTCGACCATGCTCTCGAGCACCTTCTCGAGCAAGTCGGTCATGTACTGACGCACGTGTGCAACTGCGCAGTCCGTCGCTGCGCGGAAGCCTGCGCGCAAGAGGAAGCGCCGCACGATCGCATCAGAGATCGGGTCTGGACTTGCCAGTCGGCGCTGCGCTCGACTGTGCGGCACGACCTGCGCGTCATAGCGTCTGCGTACGCGGTACTCCATGGCTCTACGTGCGTTGCGTTGAGGCAGTCGGTCGTCGCGAAGCCGATGCGCAGGAGTGCGTGTCGTGCAAGTGGCAATGCGCGAACGGATGTTGCCGTTTTTGAATTTGAAGGCGAGCGCGCGAAAGCGCAAAAGGGAACCCCGTGTTTTGACACTCGGATGCTCCTTGTTTTGAAATTGCGTGTTGAGCCATTCACGGGTTAAGAGCACCGTATTTTGATAATTTGCGATCTACGCACCTTGTCGGAGCACAGTATGGGAGTGATTTTGGTAGTGATAAAAAACAGGGAGACCGTTCTGTTCATTTTGCAGCAGTGACAAAAACGAGGTGCTCGGTCCACACACGCGACAGCGACCGCCACCACGTGACACGGACGAGAGCGAACGACGCTGCGGCTGCGCGCGAATGAGCATGGAGGAGGACACGCAGCAGCGGATCACGTACTTGCTCCAGGAGATCGACGCGAACATCTGCGCAGCACATCGGTCTGCGACTCAGATCTGCTCGACTGTGCGGCGCCACCACCAGATCCTGCGGCAGATCCACGACGCCACGCAGGTCTGGAAGCCGCTCTTCGAGTCGTTTTCGCACCAGCCAGTCGTGCGGCGTCCGCCGCCGACACCTGCAGCGGCATCTGCGCGCTTGCGGTTAACGCCGAGCTCGCGTACGACCACGGGTGGACAAAAGGAGAGCAAACGCAGGCGAGCAAGCGACAGTGACGACGGCGTTTACACGCGAGAGTATGGCAGCCATGACGACGACGAGTACGAAGAGGACGAGTCGCTTGTTGTCGGCGAGCAGCAGTTCAAGACCACGACGCTGGTCGAGCATCTCGAGCGCAGCGTGAACGACAGTTTCAACGTGAGCATCGCGAGCGACAACCTCCCGCAGATGGCGCGCACATCCTACATGCCAACGCCTGCGTACCACGGACAGAGCGGCGCGCGCCACGACGTGTCGTCGATCAACACAGAGGAGCGGAGCAACTGGTCGCCTGCTATGAGCTCACCGATCCGCACGAACGTCCTCCAGGTACGTCTCAGTGCTGCTGCTGCTGCTTCATCCCCTGCGCTGTGCTGCGTAACTGAGTCATGGACTGTGTTGTTCGCTTGCCGTAGTCGAATCAGCGACGCGCTGGCGGCCGAACGATCCCGACGCCAGACTCGGCGATCAGCAGCGTCGCGCCAACGAGTCCAATCAGCAAGAACCTCATGAAGATGGGGGCGTTCGAGTTCACCCCACCACGCAGTGGCAAAGCGTCGAACCGAAGAGCGGCGCAGGACGAGCAGAAACAGTCAGAGACACCGTCAACGCCAGAGATCCCGACATTTGCGACGCGCGGAACGCTTGCGCCGCAGTCACCAGTGCGTGACGACGCGGTCGCGCACGAGAGTCCGTCGTCGACGCGGAAGCGGAAGCGCGTCGGTAGCAGCAGCTCCGGTGTGAAGTCGTCAACTGCGTACCCCAAGACGCACTATCCAGTGAATCCTGTGACAGCAGCGAGTCCAGGCTTGAGCTCGCCGACCTGGCGCTCGCCTGGCAAGTCGTTTGCGAACCTGCGACGGAAGTACAGCACTGGCGGCGACTACTTGACGCCGACCAAGTTCCGCGAAGTCGAGAGCCGCGCGAGCATCGAAGCGAGTGCGACGCGCGCGAGTCAGAATTTCCTCGTAGATGACGAGCCAGTGACTCCGCCGCTCGACTTGGCGTCGCCACTGCTGCGGACGCAGCTGAAAGCAATGACGCCGCACACGCCGCTCTCGAATCGGCTCGTTGGTGCGAACCTCGACATTGGGAGCATGTCGCAGGAGTCGAAGCTCCAGGACTACGACGACTCGTTCAACGCAGGCGAGCCTGCTCCGCAGTTTGAGATCGCGCTCTTTCCAGCAGCGTTCCAGGTACACGCGCTGTTGACGGTCACAGTGTTGAACGAGTCATCAGTGGTTGTGTCCATGAGAAGTGTACTGACAGGTGCTGTCGTGTGTGTGTGTGTGAATAGCGAGGGGTCGGTGCAGTACAGATCTCGACGCTGTACAGCAAGTTCCAGGGCATCGACAACGCGCGTCTCCCCACTTTCGTACGTGGTCGCAACACTGTTGCCAGACTTTGTGTTTGCGAGACCGAACGCTCACATGGTTGGTCTTTGCGTGACTGTATGGGTTGTGGGGCAGAGCGTCGACCAACTCGCTGAGAAGCTACCTGACTATGGCAAAGAGAAGATCGAAGTGCTGCTCGACACGCTCGTGTCGCGACGTCTGCTGCGGCCATTCGTCGTTGAAGGCACGATGTTTTGGCAGATCCCAGCGTAGCGCACGTGTTTGGGAGCTTGGAAGCAGTCTCTCAGTGCGTTTACGCGAGGCATGGCAGACCGTCCTCAAAAGGGCGATCGTCCGATAGAGCGAGAGTCCAGGGATGCGAGGTGGTGAGACCGAGAGCAACGACGAGTTCAATTGGTGTTTATAGAGGCGAACGGTGCTCGTGTCGACAGTGGTGGTCGTAGTGATGCTGACGATAGGAGTACAGGCTCGACTGCTGCTGCTGCTGCGGTCTCTCGCACAGACCCCTCAGTGGCACTGCGCGCATTGGGAACCTGCACCTGAGCTCAGCGCCGACGCGATGGTGATGATGATGATGATAAATAAATAGAAGCGGCCGACCACAGGCACACAGAGCGGAGGACGAGGCGAGGCGAGGCGAGGCCTACTCGGCAGTGGCTGGGAAGTCGAGGAGGTCGCTGTCCTCGGACGCGAAATAATTATCTTGGAGGTTGTCCGAGACGAGCTCGAGCGACGGCGAGCGCGCAAACAGCGGCGCGTTGAAGCGTGCGTCGTTCGAGGCAGTGACGTCGTCGTCGTCGTCGTCGTGGCTCGTTGTGGCGCAGGCGCTCAGTGAGAGACACTGCTCGTCGTCGCTGTCGTCGAGCAGCGGCGACAGCGGCGACGACACGCTCTTGGGCGACGCCAGCAGCGACGACTCGTCGACGGACTTGGTCATGAGCAAGATGCTGTCGACGAGCGCCATGTTCTCGAGACTGGCGTCGCTGTCGCTGTCTGTGGCACTTGCGGCGGCGTCATTAGAGGCGCTAGCAGCGCTGCTCTCGTTCTCGTTCGGACTGCTGCTGCTGCTGCTGCTCGATGCGCGGGCATCATTCGCACTGGCGCCACCAAACAAGAGCGCGTCGTAGATGAGACGCGCGGCGCGCTCCTCTTTCTGGAGCATCAAGCGTTGGATCTCGAGCTGGATCTTCTCCTTCTCGTCCGTCTCGAGCAAGTTCACGCAGAACTTCTTCGCGTGCCCAGGCAGCAAGTGGTCGACAAAGCTCGGGTCGACTGGGTCGTAGAAGTAGCCGTCGCCGACCTTGCGCTTGCGGCTCGCGCGCTTCTCGTCCAGGAACGGTTGGCGCCACTGCCACGGGCACTTCATGATCGCTTGGTGGCTGCTCATCGAGAACGTTGTCGTCGGCGAGTTCATTGTGCGCGTGCGTGTGATCGGGTCCGAGTTGGAGCTGCTGTGTGGAGCTGCTGCTGGTCTGTGTGCTGCGGCGCGAAGACGGAGCTGCTGGGACGCGGTTGTGAGCTCGACTGTGAGCGAGAGCGAGGGCCAGTGCGAGCGGAGAGGTGCTGCTCGAGTGTTCTGGTGCGTTGCTGCTGCTGCTGCTGCGGCGACGGTGGTGACGCGAGCGCAAGAGCGAGTGTGTGAGTGCGAGCGGAGCTGGAGCGGAGGTGGTGCAGCGATCGCGGCGGCGCCTTGAGCGAGCGAGCGAGCCTGCCCTTTGGCGAGTTGGATTGTGAGGGCGTTCCAGAAATGGCGCGATGGCGCGGCGATTCGGGCTGAACCAGCCGAAGCACTGCTTTTCGCATTGGCTGTTCTTTTTCTCATGTTCTCGCGAATGTTCCCGCGTATGTTCTCGCGGATGCTCTCGCATATGTTCTCGCGTATGTTCTGCACAGCCAACCAAACGGCACGAGAGCCATTCAGTTCAACGTCGACTGGAGCGAGTGCAAGTGTGAGTGTCTCCGTCGCTTTGGGCCTTGCGTCGTCGTCGTCGTCGTCGTTCAGGACACCCATGCTGGCTGGTATCCAACAAGTCGAGCGAGGCGGCGATGGTCGTGGTGGTGGTGGATCATGCCGTCTCGCTCTCGTGTAATGGCGGCGGCGGCGTGAATGGACACAATGACTCGCTTAGGCAAAGCAAGTCCGTCCGACGAAAGGGCTATGTTGAGCTCGGGCACGACGACGACTGGGCCACTCGGATCGACCTCGTCCTCGACCGATCTCGCTGGCGATCCTCATGGCTTCGGCTGCTACTGTTCTAGAACGTCTGCTCTGTGTTTGATCGTGGTGGTGGTGATGGCGGCGATGCAGACGTGGAGCTACACTCACTCGCATGCATGCATTCGTCTGACCCACTACCGTGATGGATGGATGGACATGGACAGTAGTCTGGATAGAGCTCCATGATGATGATGATCATCAACACCAACATGCCCTTGACAAAACCATCGGCCGATCGAGACGCAGGTCATTGGCTTTGCACAAGCATCGCACCGAGCGAGCACAGTGCAGATCGACCTCGTGCGGCAGAGTCTCCGTTGTTCATGCACAAGTATGCTGACTCGCGCACTGACTCGCAGTACAGCGCGACTCGCACGAATTGTACATGCGGCAAACGAACGAACTGGCGCTCGAACCACATTCGCGAGCAGCACCACGCTTGCTTGCGGTCCACTTTGCTCCACCGCCACCATCCGCTCCGCTTTGCTCCACCACCATCCGTTGTTTGCGTTGTGCCTGGGACACGTCCGACCGTCCGGTCTCTTGCGCTTGCGGAGAATCGCCGTGAAATGCAAGCTTCCGCGTCTCGCTGTTTGTATTCCCGTCGCGATTTCTACTTGTATTTCGTGAATTTCAAGTTGGCTCTGGCTCGTTGCCAGTTCACTTCAACCACTCGCGTCGCTTCGCGTCCCCAACGACGCACAGAGGCTCCAGGCGATCGGGCCAAGAAGGCCAAGAGGGCCGCCATCACATCGCTGCTGCTACACAGATGGACTGGGAAGCAAACCTCGCAGCGGTCATCAAGTGCACGGATGCGAACCTCGAGCAGCAGTTCCGGCAGTTTGCCGACATTGCCGGAGACCTCACGACGTACACAGGTAGTGGTGGCGGCGGGAGCTCTACACAGTCGCCGTCGTCGTATGGACAGCAGTACGCTGCAGCTGCTTCTGGAGGCGGTGCAAGTGGCTTTGACTTCCGCAGCTCGCTCTTCGACGGCATCGCAGGCAGCGACAGCAACACAGACAACATTGGCGCAGCGTACTTTCGCGAGACCATGGCATCCCAGCAGCGCCACAAGGATGGGGTCTTTGAGCATCCCGCTACGAGCAGTAGCAACAACAACAACACCAGAAGCAACCGCGCTGATGGCAGCGATCGAGGCACTGCGGCTGATGGGTGGAGCCCGTTCACTCGAGCTGCAGGCTTGCCAGTGTCGTTCGCAGACGACTTTCGCAAGCACCAGGAGCGCAAGCGGAGCGGCGAGGCACCGCCTTCGATGCGCGGAAGCAGCAATCGTAGAGCCGAGCGGTTCGAGAGCGATGGCGATGATCATGAGAGCCAACATCTCGAGTTTGACGAAGAGATCGATAGCCACAACAACAACAACAGTGGCAGTGCGCGGTCGTTTGCGCGGCGGGCACCTCGGGCAGGCCGGACGCACGGCGTGGCGTACCAGATGTACAGCTCACCGACGTACGACGTAGCGCAGATGATGGAGCAGGTGCGCTTGAGCCTCAAGCTCGAAGTGGACGCACGCGCTGCAATTGCTGAGCGACAGCTCAGTGCGCTGCTGAGTCTGTGCAAGACGTCGACAGAAGAGATCGACCGTCTGCGCGTCGAGGTGTGCGCGAACGACCGGCAGATCCACACGCTCGAGCAAGTGCAGTCCAAGCTGCGCCAAGAGCTCACGACGCAGAAAGACATTGGCTTCCACCTCCAGTCCATGTGCGGGAAGGACGAGTCCTGGCGCATGCAAGCGGAGAACCAACTGCTCGAGCTGCGGCAAATGGTCGCAGCGATTCGCGAGCAAGGCAACTCGCTCCACGCGACAGCGCAAGAAAAGCTATCGCGCGCCGAGCTCCTCGTGCAGTTCAACGCGGCGATGGAGCCGATCAAGGCGCAGTTCCAGGCAAACTTGCACCACCAGGCGCAGCAGATCGCGGAGGTCACGCGCACAACGAGCTCGTCGAGTCTGCTCCTTGACGCGCTCATGCAGCGAGTCAATCGCGGACTCGCAGACGAAGTCTCGGACTTGCGCAACGATCTCCACGCGCTGAAGAGTCTCGTCGGCAAGATGAACGCTGCGCTGGACACGAGTCGCAGCTCGCAGGAACAAGCACCAGCACAAGCGCAAGAACAAGTGCAACAGTCTCCACCTGTGCCTCCAGTCGATCCCGTGCGAGAAGCAGAGAAGGCGCGAATCAAAGCCAAGCTGAGATCCGACATGGTCGAAGACGTCAAATCGCAGGCGTTGCTTGTGCTTCAGGAGAAGCTCGACACGACAGTCCGCGACGCGGAAAGCGCAACGGAACGACGCGTGAGTCGACTCGCAGTGGCGATCGAAGACCGCTGCGGACAAGAGCACAAGAAGCTCCAGTCCAGTTGGGATGAGCAGACATGTTTGATCACGAAAGCGTGGGCAGACCAGATTCGCACGCTGCAGCACCAGCTCCAGACTGACGCGCAGAGTGCTGCTCGAGACGCACAAGACGCGATGGAGCGTCTGAAGCAGCAAGTAATGGCAACAGCAACGGCGCTCGTCGAAGCAACGGCGTCAGCGTCGCAGAGTCGACAGTTCGAGCTGCTGAAAGTGGTCGAGAGCGAGCAGAGAGAGCGCAAGATCGCGCTCGACGAGCTCCTAGAGACCTGCCGCAAGTCACGCCATGCGCTCGAAGACCAAGTGCACGCAGTCGGACACGAAAGCCGCGCGAGCACTGTGCACGTAGCTGACAAGATCGAGACGCGCGTGCGTGAGCTCGAGAAGCAGTCTGCAAGCGCGCTCCAGACGATGGAGCGAGACGTACTGGCGCGTGTCGAGAGCATATCGAGTACGCTGAAGTCGCAAGGCGACACTGTCGTGAGCAAAGTGGACGCAAAGTTCCATGTCATCGAAGAGTCGGTGGCGAAGCTCGAGCGGACGACGGCGACGTTGTCAGCCACTGTTGCAACGATCGCAGGCTCAGCAAACGAGACGACAAGCGAGTCGACAGCTTCCAAGCGAGTGGATTCGGCCCACGGGAACAAGGAAGCAAGCGCGTACGTGAGCGCCATGGACGCGATGCTCCAGAAGATGCAGCTCCAGCTTCAGCTCCAGACGCAGGTCCAAGCACAAACGCAAGCCCAGCTCCAAGCGCAAGTGGCGCAGATGCATCCGCCGTACTGGATGTCATCGCCACACAGCGCTGCAGTGGCGCCACATGTGATCCATCTGCCTCAAGAGTCAGCACCGACTCTCGCGCTGCCACCAGTTCATCACACAAGCACTGCTCCTCCATTGCCGTCAGCAGCGACCGTACCACCATCACTACCGACACTGGCCCCGGCATCATCGACACTGTACGCAAGTCACAACAGTACCGAGAGTAGCAGTCGCTCAAGATCAGACAGCTCCCGTGTATCTACTGCTGTGGTCGAGCGCACCGATGGCGGTGCCACAGCATCTGCATCGACTGCACTCTTGTCATCGCCAGATGATGTGAAGCGAGCAACCCACGAGACAGCGAGTGCGGACGCAGGAAGTACTCCAAGGTCAAGCGTCTTCACAGCCGCGCACGCGTCTGCACTTCCCCCTACGCAAGCGCATCCAGTGCTCGATCCGGCCGAGAAGATCCAGCAAACGATCGCTGCGACAGCAAAAGGCGCGCTCGCAGAAGCAGAGATGGCCAAGCTGCGCGTCGAGAGTCGTCGGCAGCAGCAGCAGCAACAACTCCAGGTGCAGACGCTGGCAGAGCCTTCGCCTGCGAGTCAGTCGATACCGAGTGCCACAGCACCGCAAACAGTTCCTCCAAGCCCTCGAAGTGTTGTGGCCCCGCCATCGAGTAGTCATCCGGCTACACCTCCTTCCGCACGAGCCGCTGCGACCTCCGCAACAATGTCGACGCCACTTCACCCGCCGCTCACTCGCGCAGCGTCAACATCGGCGCTCTTGTCGCCAAGTGGACACCAAGAGGGAACGAACAGCACGGGTGTCAATGACAGCACCGCAGTCAATCCGCCTAATGCACGACTGCGGAGCAACTCGATTGCTGTCGGCGGCGCCAGTGCACCTGCACCTCCACCATCTGTCCAAGCGCCATCGCCACCTCAACATCAGCAGCCACTGTCAGTATCGACAGCCAGCGGTGTGCCAGCACATGCCTCTGTGGTTCTACCGTGCGCACCAAGCGCGATGTTGAACAGTGCGAGCAAACCACTGCCACCTCCACCGCCACCGCCGTCTCTCGCCAGTGCGCCAGCGTCTCGAGCTGCCGTGTCGAGTGGGGAAGCAAAGATGACTCCAATGCCTGCTGGAGTTAGTCAATCGCCCCGTACCACACCATCGCCGTCAGTGTCTCCGAGTCCGTTCTCGTCTTCAGCAACAATGCCAGCAGCTCCTATCACTGCCGGTACCAGCAGTCACCCACCAACGCCACGAGCACAAGCTGCCGCAGATGCAAACAAACCGACACCACCGGTCTCCTCCACTCCTGCAGCACCGACTCTTGTGCCAACAACGAGCACAACTGCAGACTCAAAGCCCAATCCACCGAGTTCGAAGCCACTGCCAGCACCACCAGCACCATCAGCAGCTCCAGTCGTATCCGGCGCGTCTCACGTGCTTTGCACAATGTGCCGACTCCCAGTTCGCATTGACGAGCGCGCCGAGCACGAGGCGTCGCAGTGCTCAAAACGTACTGAAGTGTGTCCCCACTGCCGTACTCGCGTGCTCTGGAGCGAGCTGCAGGCTCACGAGCGCACCTGCGCAGCGTCGTCTAGAGCCAGCATTGGTGCTGATGCGCCGCCAGAGCAAGCGAGCAGCAGTGAGCAACACAGGTGCTGGTGCGACGAAGAAGTGCCGGCACTGCAATGCCGACGTTGCGAGTCACGACCTATTTGACCACGAGCTCCGCTGCGACAAGATGCTCAAGCAGTGTCCACACTGTCTTCGGCGCCAGAAGGTAAGCACCTGTGACTGACTTTGCCGTTTTGCTCCAACGATCGTGCTGCGAGTGACTGATGGCCGTGTGGCGTAGATGTCGGAGCTCCAAGACCACATTGAGAACTGCGATTGCCGGCTCGTGGCGTGTCCAAACAACTGCGGCGGCAAGTTCCTCCAGCGCGGCATTCCCAAGCACTTGGCCACGCGCTGTCCAAACAAGAGTGCTCCCGCGTCACTCAGTACCGTTGCCAGTGGTGGCACTGGTGGCAGCTCATCTGCACCACTGCCATCGCCTCAAGCATTAGTGCCGTCTGTTGCATCGTCTACGCCTTCTGTAGCCCAGTCGGTGAGTGCACCGACGCCGTCACTTGCGCCGCCATCAGCAACAGCAGTGTTGCCGGCTGTCGCTGCGCTGCCACCCAAGCCAAGTGCGTCAGGAGTAGTGGCGTCCAGTGCGCCAACCGAGTGCAAGTTCTGCGACGAGGAGTTCCCCGCCACAGAGATCAGCGAGCACGAAGACAAGTTCGTCACCGCTGCGTGATCGAACGAGTCGACGGTAGCGCTGTCGAGTGCACATCCACTAACTCGCGTCCTCTCTGCTGCTGTGTGCCGCCTGCCAGATGCGACTGGAAGCCAAAGCGGTGCCAGCACTGCAACATGGTGATCATCTCGCGCGATCTCCTGCGCCACGAGGCGGCGTGCAAGACGAGTGCCAAGGCGTGTCTGCACTGCAGCGAGAGCGTACGTTGCAAGCGTAGATGCCTGCAGCGTGCAGAAGCGGCACTTGCTCACATCTGCACGTGCTCGATGTTGCTTCTCCCAGATGTCGCAGGCGGCGCTCGCAGCACACACGGCACGCTGTTCAAAGCGGCCGATCAAGTGCATTCGCTGCTACCAGCAGTTCCCAGCCGACTCGATCGTTGCGCACTCGACGAACTGTAAGTTCGTCCCAGATGCGAGCGCCAACACTGCCGCTCCTGCGAGCGCATCCAGTACAGCAACTCCAGCAGCGCAAGTGGAGCCAGCTGCAGTCACCGCACCTCAAGTTACAGCTCGCCCATCGACTGCTGTCGCTCCGAACAAGATCCCTCCGCCACCTCCGTATCCTCCAACGCCGTCTCCGTCGCTAGCGACAGCAGCAGCAGCATCCAAGCAAGCACTAGTATCAGCCTACCCGACGAGTGCCTCGACAGCAGCAAAGAGCGCAGGTGCAGATACTGATTCCGATGCGCTACCCTCTGCCTCAACGCGATGGGACTCCTCACACTCACTGCTGTCGCTCTGGCTGCACCTCGTGCTGTGTTAGACCCAGACGAGAGCATTGCCGAGCGCATGGCGAGACGCAACCTGGCGCTCTCGCAGCTCACGAAGCCTCCTAGCTCGAGTGCGCTTGCCAGTGCGCTTGCCACGACCTCGACTGCTGCAACGGCATTAGCTGTCTCCACGTCGTACGACGTTCACTGTCGTCTCGCTCTTAGTTCGTGTGCTGTGGCGGGTGCTCACTGGGACCTGTGCTGTGTGTGGACAGTGCGACGCGAGACGCCTCTGCGCTTGGACGCAACACAAGCGATCAGGGGCAAGACGATGACGATAACATCGACGACGATGACGACGAGGACGAGGACGACGAGGACGATGACGACGATCACCTCACGCTAGCACAAGGTGCTGCACGTGACCTGTGCTGTGTACACTGCTCGTGCTGTCTGTGAGTTGACGCTGTGCGCTTTGCTGCCTTCTGTTCGTCTCTCGCCCCACACAGTCGTCGCAGAGTGGAATGTCGAGAACGTCTGCCTCTGGCTCCACGAAGACGTCGGTGTCCCAGAAGTTGTGGTGCGCTCCTTGTGACTCAACACTGCGCATGGTCGCTTCGCTCGAGCTCACATCGCTGGCCATTGCGCTGTTGCTGTGTGCTCAGACTCGCTTCCAGCAGCGACGGTGCACCGGCGAGATGCTGCTCGACCTCACGGAGAGCGATCTCATCAACGACTTTGGGATCACGAACCGCGTCTCGCGCGAGCGCATCTTGAGTGCGATCGATGCGATCAAGACCAGCGACGACTTCTCCGACGAGGACGACGAGGATGAAGAAGAGGAGGAGGGAGAAGACGAGGACGAAGAGGAAGACGAGGAAGAGGACGCCAGTGAAGAAGAGCTCCAGAGCGCTTCGTCTGCGCAGCGCGCTGCGCGAGCCTCAATGAGCGAAGGTACGAGCGAGTGTACTGGTACTACTCGTGAGGCTCTAGCTCTCATCACTCACGCTGCTATGCGATGACGGCAGTTCCGTTCATGCACCCGCGCGACTTGCTGCGGCGCACGTCGCTCCCATCGCCTCAACGAAGCGCAGCGCCGTCGCTCCCGTCGTCAAGCGCAATGGTGCGAACTGCTGCAGCCGTTAGGTCCACAGGGTAGCGGCACCTGCACCTGACGCTCGGTGCGTGTGGTGCGTGGGCTTGGTGCAGCTTCGCAGGATCAACAGCGCACTGTCAGTCGAGTTCCCAGACAGGTACACACTCTGCAATGGCGTCTACGAGCGGCCTCAGGAGACCTTTGGCATGATCTGACGGTTCGCTATCGCTACCTCTGCTCGCTAGTCTCAAGAAGTGACACTAAGACGAGAGCTGAAGCAATGCAGCGACGTCCAGTCACACACACACACACGCACACACACTCGCGCCACTGCTACGCTCGTTCGTGCTCTGAATCGATGAGCTCGACAAGTGGCACGACTGACGGGCGGCCGTGTGCGCACTGGAACGGCAGCTTGCACGTGCGCAGCTCGTTCATGAGCTCTTGGCACTGCGAGACGCTGAGGTAGTCGCCAAACATAATAGCGCTGCGGCACGCGCGTGAGTGCAGCAGCCGTGTGATCACAGGCGGACGCATGACTGCCCAGGACCAGCAGCTCTCGTACTGCGAGAGGATCTGCACGAACTCGCGAAAGTCGTCTGCGTCCGCGCACCGCGTGTCGACGCGTGGCGTCGTTCGCAGCTCTACGTAGTACTCGCCATTGGCGTTGTTCCATGCGTCGTCCTGGTCGGTCGTCGGAGCGTGGAGACACGTCGCGAGCCAGCTCGACTCGCTCTCGCTCTCGACGAACTCGAACTCAAAGCCCCAGGCGCGGACAATGTCAGCATGTGTCGCAAGCGTGCGGATCTCCTTCGCGTTCAGTAGCGCAGTGAGCGGCTGGACAAGCTCGCTGACGTCGATGTTCAGCTCGTCGCCATCAGGACCAAAGAGCTCGCGCTCGAGCCGCTCGAGCTTCACGCGCTCGTCGGCAGCGTGCTGGTCGATACAGAGGAGCAGCGTTCCGACCGATGCATCACTGGCGCGCGCGAGGATGAACTTGCGATCGACTTGGCGAATCACTTGGAGCGTCTCGAGCATCGACTTTGGGATCTTGAAGTCCCGGAGCTGCGTCAGGCCACTTACGTTCTCGACGCGCAGCGTGCACTTGGACAGTCGTGGGAGTATGGCGCCGGATGCTCGAGCCGTGCGAGCGTGTGCTGTCTTGAGCGATGGCGATCCAGCTGCGGCAGCGCTCGGCTCTGCAAAGTACTTGGAGCGCCGATGCTGGTGTGTCGGTTGGTCGGATGCTGCCACAGCACTTTCAAAGTTGCCACTGCTTCTCGGTTGCTTCAGTGGGGACAGCAGCAGCGCGCTGTCCATCTCTCGGTTCAGCGACCGACTTGTCAGCCAGAGTTGCGATCGAGAACCGCTCTCACGGTACCCAAGTCGCTGCGAGTGTCGATGACACAGCGTGAGCTCTTGGCAATCGCATCGTGTCCAGTAGTCGGAGACGACAAACGGCTCTCGTACCTCAGACTGCTGTCGTTGTGCGTCGACTGCGAGGCGTGGAATCGTCGTCTCAGCAAAGAAGACGCCGGCAAGCTCTCCTTCACGGACTTCATGCTGCTGGTCGTCGCCGTTGGTGCAGCTACCCGGCAGACGGGTGTCGGATAGCGCCACTTGGTCGCCGACTTCATCATGTCCGCGGTATTGATGCAGCAGCTCACGCGTTGGGGCATCGCCAGACTCCAAGACGAATGTCCACTTGCTCGAGTTTCCATCTCCAACGTCTCGAGTGCGCGTTCTTCTGAAGCACACCATGAAACATTCATTGGACATCATCCTTCACGATCCATGAGCCACACTAGCATCAGCAGCGCATCAGTACCTCTGCATGCTGACATGTCCGCAGGATTCGCACGCGTGGCTCGAATCGTCGTCCGTGGCCTTCTGGAGGTCACCATTGCGACCCGTTCGCCAGTCATTGGCGACACAGTAAGATAGGTCGTTCGGAATCACACTTGCAGCAGCTGCAGGAGGACGTACCTCAACGAGAGCGTCTGCGATCTCGCCCCAGTTTGTCTTGGCGTCTTGGACATGGAACACTGTCTCGCACGCTGCTGTCTCGAGTCTGACTTCAGTGTCGTCGCTCCAGTCGGACGACTCTGCGCACTGCTCTTCGCCCCAGCTCTCAGCTTCGGCGAAGTAGTGCGATGCACTTGCCGATCGAGGCGCCTCGTCGACTTGTTCGTCTATGTAGCTGAACGAAAGGCGCGGCGGCAGCTCTGCCGCACTGCTGTCACGCGCTTCCCACAGCTCGGGATCCTCGGCACTTGACATCCCTGGCGTCCAGTCGAAGCGAACTGACTCGTCATACTCGCAAAGCTGACTGGTGCTCACGACAAACTGGTCAGCGCCTGCACGAGTGTCGTGCTGTTGATACGCGTTCTGTGAGCATGCATTCGCTCGCTCATGCGGTCAATCAAGGACGCCGTGTGCTCATTACATCGTCGAATGGCGCCAGCGTCTCAGGCGTACGCGAAGTCGTCGAGGCGGCATTCTGCAAACGCTTCTGGAGCATCTGCAATGCAGTGTGTGGAGTGTGTAAACACTGTGCAGAGCTGCTCCAGCGCTAGAAGCAACGTCTCGCGTACCTGCGTGAGATCATGGAGTAGATCGTCGAGATGCTGCGGCGTCCGGAGCTCCACGCACTTGCCAGTCTCCGACCAGAGCACGCTCGCGTCGTCTGGTGAACACTCCACTTTCAAGACAAAGATCGGGATGCCTAGTACCAAGCAAGTCGCCCATGTTCAGAACACCTGACGCGCGGTGATGCCACTTGCATCCCAAACTAGCTTGAGCTCATTGATGCACGCGAGACGCACCAATGTCGAGATCCAGCGCGAGCTGCGTGATGCGCTTGGCACACGCGTGCTGGAAGCTCTCGATCCACTGGTTCCGGAAGAAGACGTGCTGGTAGTACGCGCGCGCTTGCTTGAGTCCCGCCGGTGAGACGTCCCACGAGTCCTGGATCAGCGCGACGTAGCCTCTCATAGTGAACGGCGCGTCGGCCAAGCAGCACTCGACGTACTGAACCGAGTTCTCATCATCGCGCGAACGATCCGTCAGCACCACCACACGGCAGTGCGCACACAAACAGCGCAAGGGGACACGCTTGCCGTACGTCGAGTTCGCTGCCGATCGCGTCGCCAAACGTCTTCACGAATCGCTCTCGACACGACGCAGCACCGCTGATCCGTAGCGACTGACGCGCAGTGTCTGTCGATACCAATCGTGAGCATCATCATCACTTGCACCTTGCTCCAACACGCGTGGCTCTCACGTTCAAAGACCAGCTCGAGCGAGAGCGTCGGCCAGATCAGCGACAGCGTCACACAAAAGTCCTGGATCGCCTTTGCGAGCTTCACGCAGCGCCTCGGATTGCTCTGCAAGTCCATCGCACGAACAGGCAACGCGTTGAAGAGCTCTCGCGCTGTCACGGTCGTGCCGTGTCCGCTGCGCAGCACGTCGGAGCGGCCGTTGAACGTCACGACGCCGTTCTGAAGCAAGTTGGGCGGCACTGACATGTCAGCACCCGTAGACTGTTCAGCAGACGGATCGCACGAGCCGCAGCGACTTCACCCACCTCGATGCGCTTGCGATGTGCGCTCCATTGCCCATCGACTTTGCTCTCGATCTCCACGAGTGCGAGTGTGCCGAGCGCAAACAGGAACTCGCCGCGAGAGCCGTACGCTACGTGGCTCTCGTGCTCCTGGAGATCGTGTGAAGGCGCTCGCGAAGATGCTGAGATGATGCGATGCGCTGCGAGTGAGCGTCATGGCTGTCAACGCCCACGCGCATTCGTGTAGCGTACCAGCGCACTCGCCAATGTGCTTGAACAGCCTCTCGGACGGAATGCCTGAGCCTGCGCATCCCGCGTCCGTTAGTCGTCAAGGTCTGAGCTGCAGCAAGAGTGCAGAGATGCAACACAGCAGCAGATCCGCACCGTCGTCTGCAACAGAGAAAGAGCCACTTGGGACGTCCACCCACACGCGAACCGAGCGCGCACTGGCGTCGATAGCGTTGTAGATCGCTGTAGAGCAGCGAGTCGCATTCGCACACGTTGGTGCCGTGCATGAGCAGCGACCGCACGAACGCATTCGCAGAGCCCCTCGGCACTTGCCGCACCTTCTTGCACGGCGACAGCGAGCGTCGGGATCACTTGCGCAGCGCGCACGACGTCGCGACTGCGGCGCTCGAGCGCGTAGACGTCGCGCATTGTCTCGCTATGTCGGACTGACGAAGGCCTGAGAGCGAATGATGCGAGTGCAAGTTGAAGCGATTGTGGCTTTTCTGGAGATGGATACACTTTGAGACTGTGGCAACTTGCAGCTTGTATGCTTTGAGCAGAACCAACCACCAATCGCGATGACTCAGCTCCTGATTTTCATCACGCTCTCGACCTGCACCGTCCTCGGTCGCGTCCTACTTGACTTGGATGAAGCCGCGCACGTCGGCGACAAAGACGAACAGGTTGGCTTTGAACTGCGTCCGGAACTTGCGCGTGCTCGCGACGCCCATGGCAATGTCTGCAGGCGTGAGGAACGCCGTGAGCGCGCCGAACGCTGCGAGCAAGCGCTGCTGGTTCGTCTCGTCCAGTTGGTCCTTGCTCATCTCTTCAGCGAGCGCAAAGTACCGCGCCTGCTCAATGAGAATGAGCGGGTAGAGCGCGCCGGCGCAGGCGTCGAGGATCACGGGATTGAAGTCCTCGAACAGCGCCATGCGGAAGATCACGCGGATAAAGTGCACAAAGACGGCGGGGTTCGCTTGGAGGTGCGTCGCGAGCCCTGGCTCGCGCTTCTGCTGCGCTTTCCAGTGGAAGCCCGCGAGCTCACCGATCGCTTGGAAGCTGTAGCGCGTGACGTCGACTTGCGCGTGGCGAATGCCAAAGAGCAGCGACGAGAGGAGCATCGAGAAGAGACGCGCGTCGAGCAGCGCGAGCTTCTCCGCGTACACTTCGACCATGAACGACACGAGCGTGAAGTACTGCTTGCTCAAGTTCGGGTACTGCAGCAGCTGCTCGGTCATCATCGGGATCACTTGGCTCAGGCCAGCAAACACGACGTCAGCGACGACCCCCGTGGCGCTGTCGACGTCTGCTTGCTGCGCGGTGTGGTCGGAGAAGTCGATGAAGTCTTTCGAGACGAGGTGCGAGAGGAGCTGCAGGAGCGCGTACAAGTCGGCGTAGTGCTCCTCTTCGGCGTCGCTCAAGACGCTCACTTTGCCGAGGTTGTGGCGGCAGTACGTCCGAATGAGCTCGTTGCTCGCGGAGTAGACCTGGAGCGCGTCCGCAGGCGTGAGGTAGCAGATCTGCGCTTCGACCAAGCAGCAGAAGAACCCGAGCGTGAGCTGCACGGTCTGCGAGTCGCCGTGGAAGATGTGGAAGAGCTTCACGATCACTGGGAGCGCTGGCAAGCAGAACGCCGAGATGAGACTGTGGCTCTTGCTGAACACGAGCGAGCGAGCGAGTGAGCGAGTGAGTATAAGAGAGCGTGGGAGCAGCAGTCACAGTCACAGAGAGAGAGAGAGAGAGACGTACGGTTCGCTGGCGCGCGCAATGCCAGTGTACATCTCGAGAATGAGCTTGAGCTCCTCCTGCACGCGCACGTCGTTCGCTGTCTGCTTCGACTCAAAGCTCGGGAGCGCAATCAGCGCCTGGAGCCGCGCTTCGACCGGTCGCGCCACGGCGTCAAAGTGCGTCGTGCACATCGCCATGTCATCGGACGTCATGCCTGCGCGGCAGAGCGCTTCTGTCAACTGTCCACGGCGCGCACTTGGGATGCGAGCGACAGCCGCTCGCAGTGGATCACTGGCGCCGCTGCCAGTCGTACCGGCGCTCGCCATGAGGAACGTCCCAGCTGTCGCGTTCGCCTGCACGAGCGACTGCCAGAACGACGAGTGGAGCACGCAGCTGATCGCGCTCGTCTTGGAGAGCACGAGGAGGAACTCCATGAGGTTCTGCATCACGACTGGCTGCGTCGGCCAGTGCAAGAGGTACGCCGTGCACTGCTGGACAATGAAGTTCACGAGCTCGCCGGCGCGGCCACCGTGCTGGAAGCCAAACATCTGGAGCAGCTCTGGCGCAATGTCGCCGTCATGCGCAAGTGCATCCGGTGCCAAGTACGTCGCACAGACGCGCGTGATCGTACTGAAGAGCTGCTCCGAGAAGAACGGGCTGACGGAGACGCTCGTTGGGTTCTGCACGACGCGGTTCGCTTCAAACTCAAGGAGCTGGCTCAAGAGGAGCAGGAGCAAGTTCAGGACCTGCGGCGCCGGCTCGCGGCCGTTCTTTGCGTGCACCGCTGCGTGGATGCGCGGCGGGATGCACGGCCGCTCGCTCACGTACTCGTCTGCGAGGAAGAGGCCAGCGAAGAGGACCGTGAAGTGGAGCTTCTCTATCAGCTGGCTCAGCTCTGGAGTCATCTCGTCGCGGCCACTCAGCGCAGCTGTCGCTTGCTGGATGCCAGCGACGAAGCTCTGGAGCAAGTTCAGCAGCAGCGTCGACGACGACGCCGCGTTCATGCGCGCGAGCGCCGCTGCGAGCTCGACCTGCTCGCGCAAGCTACTCGCAGAGTCGTCTTCGACGTCTTCGTTCTCGTCTTGCTCGGCGAGTGCGTCGACAGCGCAGAGCTCGAGCTGCGTCTGCAAGTACAACTCCACGACTGGTGCCGCGTACTTGCTCACGAGCGCGGCGACTGCATCGACGTCTGTGTCTGGCGTCGTCGTTGCGGGAGACGACGACGCGCTCGCTGCGTCGAGGAACGGGTCGGTGGCAAGCGCGACCCAGGCGTCGAGTAAGATGTCGATGCCTTCGAGCTGCCACAGATCGTCCACGGGCTCGTGGTTCCGCAGCCGCAAGTGCTGCTGAATGCGCTCGAGCGCCGACGAGAGGAGCTTGCACGAGAGCGACGACATCTCTTCGAGCACGGACGCAAAGATCGGCGACGCAGCGAGCGCCGTCAAGCCGACGTTGCTCACGAGCCGGAACAGGAGCTGGCACATGTCAATGAGCTCGCGCGTCGCGATCTCGTACCCGGCGTAGTCGGTCTTGCCGATGAGGTCGAGGAACGGGTTGTGAATGAGCGCGCTCGTGCCGCGGAAGATCTCGCTCAGGAAGCCCACTTGCTCCGTCTTGCGCGCAAACATCGGCCCTTGGAGCGACGCCAGTTGGATGAGGAACTGCCGCGCAAGGTGCAGGAGCGTCTCGTTCCGCATCGAGAGGCTCCGGAAGAACGCGTACGTGTTGAACGCCGCGTGAATGAGCTCGGGCCGCACGAGCACGTCGCGCCACGACGTCTGCGGCGTGATCACTGCCCGGCTCGACTCGCCTGCGTCGGCCGAGGCGCTGAGGCTCCACGTCAAGTTGCCCATGGCGTCCTGGAAGTTCCAGTTCAGGATCTCGACGCAGAGCGTGAACGCCGTCTCGAGCAGCTCGAGCTGCTGCTTTGGAACGTCGAGCAAGCTGCCGCCGCTGCTCGCATCCGGCGTGCTGCACATCGTCGTGGTCCGGATGAGGTCTTCCAAGAGCTGGACCGCAAAGCCCAGGAGCTCCTTCAAGCCCTGCTTCTCGAGCGACTTGCGCGACTTGGTGTGGAACTCCACGGGCTGGAACATCGCACTCGCGCGCGACGCGGACGAGAACTCGGTCACGAAGGCGTGGAGCCACTTGGCTGCAATGAGGCGCGTCGTGATCGACGCGGCGTCGTCGCTACTGCTTGCGTGGAGCATGCTGCCCATTTGCTGGATGATCGCATCGCGCTCCGTCGCTGCGCGCTCGAGCCAGCCGCGCTTCATGAGCAGTACGACGGCTTGGAGCATGGCGCCGGAGACGTAGTGCGGCAGCTGCGCGTAGTGCTGCCAGAGGAACTGCATGAGGAAGTCGAGGCTCTGCGACTTGTCTGCCATCGTGAGCGCCGACCACTTCTTGAGCGTCACTTCCCGGATCGTTGCGACGCAGTGGAACTGCACGACCGGGTGAGGCGTGCGCTGGATCATCGCCATCGCGTCCTGCAGCGCATGCGGGCTGCGCTTAAAGTGCTCGAGCACTGCTTCTGCCTCGGCGCGCTTGCGCTGGCCATCGGGGCCGCTCGGCGGCGCCTGCAGCGCCAAGCACGCCGCCTCGAGCGCCTCCATCTCCAGTGATTCACGAAGTGTGGTTCTTGATGAGAACCCAGTTGGATGAGTATAGCCACCAGTGGCTTCGAGTAGAACCGCCAGTGTATTCGAGTAAAACCACCGGTTGCGTTGAATAAAACCACCTGTTGCGTTGAGTAAAACCACCAGTTGCTTCGTGGAGCACGAGAAGCTCTTCGTCTGGTGGAGCAAGCGACACGACTGCACGCGTGCGTGTGCGTGTGCGTGTGTGTCGTGACAGCAGCAGTCGATGGCGCAGCAGCCAGCTCAATCAGCAGTGGCAGTGCCAATGCCGGCGTTTATCGCGCGCTGCCTCGAAGAGACTGCGCTCGAGGGCCGCTGCGGGATCCCGCTCCGCGCACTGTTTGCGCTTGTGGATCCAGCCGACGACGTCGCGTATCGACAGTACGCATGGCGCGTGCTGCGCACGATGCGCGACCACGTGCGCTTTCACCACATGCAGCGGTCGCCTGACGCACTCGTCGTTGCGGCAGCGACTGCAATTGCTCGACAGCAGCAGCAGCAACAACAACAGGAGCATACCAGTGGCACTGCCGCGGCAGCGTCGCCACGACCGCAGCAGCCGCAGCTGTCGACTCTGGACAACGAGCTGAGCTCACCAGCTTCGTCACCGCCTCGGCGCAAGCGCAAGTGGTCGACCACGCTCATGCACTCGCCACACGAGTCTGCCGACGAGCACCCAACCGATCAGCAGCAGCAGCAGCAGCAGTCGCAACCACACCCGAGCACAAGCGACAGCGATGCCACCAAGCCCAAGACGAAAGCAAAGGTGCTCGAGCCTGTCGTGCCGTCTGCACGGCGGAAAGCGCTCAAGAAGCAGCGCAAGCTGCTCTCCGACACGGACAAGACAGGCACAAGCAGCAGCAGTAGACGAGATCGCATCAGCAGCACCAGTACGAGCAGTAGTCGGCAGTCGCCAGTGATCAAGAATGAGCGGCGACGCAGTGGCGACAGCGCTAGTGCGCGCCGGAGGCGAAGACAAGCGAATGGCGATGGCAGCAACAGCAACACAGTGGAGAGCGAGGACGCGATCGCGATCGTCGACGGCCAAGCACGAGCGACACTGGGCATTCCAAACAGCGCCGCTGCCGCCGCAGCAACTGATCGCGCGCTTGAGGTCGCACAGCCGCCTCCAGCCACCAGCACTGTTAGCACAAGGCTGCACCCAGAGAGCGCCGACTGGGTCCTCCGCAGTCCGCGTGGCTACGTCCTCGGAGTCGAAGTCGACGCTTCGGAGCTGAGCTACGACGATGCAATGACTGACGCCGCAGAAGGCGTCCTTGGCGTCGTTGCGTGCGAAGAACTCCGGCTGCAGTACTTGGGCGTGACGGACCCGACGTCCATGGACACGCTCTCGCCGCAGTTCGACTTGCTCGAGATGATCGGCCGCGCGCGCGCACAGGGCGAGAACGCCGCCGTGTTGGCGAACTCGCTCGTGTTTGGCGACGCGCGGAAGCTCCACTACCTCCTCGACATGCTCGTCGCGAGCAGTCTCGTGGCAAAGAACATGGTCACCGCCGACCACAAGCGCTTCAACATCCTCCACCTCGCGCGCTTCGCGCGCGCGTTCCACCCGTCGATGGTCTCGCCCACGGCGACGATGGAGCGCGAGGCGTTCCCAAAGAAGCTCATTCCGTACGTCATCGCAGAGATGCTCGTCGCGCGCGGCGAGCGCACGTGCGTGTTTGCAGACATTGGCCGCGAGCTCGGGTACGACAAGCGGTACCAGGAGAAGCTCCGCAAGTTCTTCTTCCACCAGATGCACGTGAGTCGCGCGTTCCCACTCGAGCTCTTCATGGCGCGCTGCACCACAGGCGCGAGCGAGTACCGCGGCCGGAAGCTCTGGTGCATTCGCTTGCGCCATGGCCTCCTCGCGCATGGCAGGACCGATCGGTCCGCTGGTCGGTTCGAGCCACTGGAGCCACCGCCGCCTGCGACGACGGGTCCAGTGATTGAGCGCGGCCTGATGGAGCAAGTGTACGCTGCGATCGAGAGCCGCAATGACGTCGGTGCGACGATCCCTGAGATCCGCGACATGCTCGGCGTCCCAACGTTCAAGCTCCCGTACAAGCTCGCGCAGGGCTTGATCTCCAAGTACAACTTGACTGTGCGGCAGGTCGTCGTCGGTAAGAGCACGATGTACCGCATGTTCACGCCGGGGGGTGCTGCGATGCGCGCCGTGTACGAAGACGAAGAGCAGCAGCAGCCACCGGCGACAGTCGCAGCTCCGTCGACAGCTCAGCTGTGTGCCGACAGTGTTGACAGCACCGACAAGACGACCAGCAAGAGCGATAGCAGTGCCACGCCAAGCACTAGTGCGACTGCGGCAGCGACAGCGACAGCCAGCACGAGCAGCGCGCCGCAGCCGTCGACGATGAAAGCAGCGAGTCGCAATGCGCTCGTGTCGTCGACAGCTGAGCGACGGCGACGGTACATGCTCGAGCGCATTCGCAAAGACAAGATCGTGCCGATGCACCACCTCCGCTTGGAGCTCATTGCGATCGAGCGCGACCCGGCACTCGCTGGGAGCGACCTCAATGTCATTGACACGCGCTCGATCCGCCGCATCGTCGACGAGTTTGAAGCCGCAAACCTCGTTGTGTCGATGGACATTACGCTGCCGCCGCGGCGCGTGCTCCAGAAGACCGACCGCGTCGTCAAGTGCGTGTGTCTCGCTGGGTACGAGCGCGAGCGCGATGCGATCGCGTCGTTTGTCGACGCGTACGTCGCGGAGCAGCAGCAGCGGTACTTGCAGGACATTGGTCCGCCGGCGCTGGACGACGTCGTCGTCATGACGAACAGGAGTCGCGCGCGCCGCAAACCGGTTGTGCACGATGCGAACACGGAGGTGGTCCACTACAGCGCGGCGTCGTACAAGTCGGCGCGACTGCACTTGGCAAAGCAGCACAAGCAGAACCGGCGCCTCGGTATGTTCTTTGGCTCGCTCTACCGTTGCCGCGCGCTACACGTGCTCTTGTGGGGCAAGCTCGAGCAGTTGCGCGCGTGTGCGGCTGCGAGAGCGCCAGGCGAGACTGTGTCTGCAGCGACTCCGGCACCTTCCGATCAGCCAAGCACCGACGCGGTAGCAAAGCCGCCGAAGGCATCCAAGACCAACAGCAGTAGTGCGAAGGACGTGGTGTTTACGCTCCACGACGTCCTGGAGCTCTTGAGCGTGAACGAGTACATCCAACTCGCTGGCGCGAACGAGCTCTTGAGCGAGAGCGAGGAGAACAAAGTGCGCATGGCGATGGTCCGCGGCGACTCGTGGCCAGCGCTGTCACGCGAGATCCAGCAGAAGGTCCGCGGATGCGAAGCCGACCGGTTCTCGCGCATCGTCCGGACGCTCATTGAGCTCGGCCTTGTCCAAGTCGCGAGCGACTCGTCCCGAAGTCTCTTGCACATCTTCCAGACGGGCGACTTTGACGCCATGGTGTCGCAAGTCGCGTCCGCGACACTGTCCGGCGGACTCCTCAAGCTCAAGGACCGCGCGCGGATCGCCTTGAAGCGCGGCGACGAGATCCTGCGACAGCTCCCAACGAAGCAGTCGTACGTGTACGCCGCGAACTTCTCGGGCAAGAGCCGCAGCGACCACTTTGTCGGCCGCGTGCCGCTCGAGTTCCAGTTCCACAAGAGCGCGGAGGACGTGGCCGAGTACTGGCGCGCGCTGCAGTTCTTGAGCATGGAAGGCGCGCACCTCGGCAGTGGCGGCACTGGCGAGGACGGTGAGACGCTGAGTGGGAATGTCGATAGCGAGCGGATCCGGTCGGCGCCAGTCAAAGAGCACAACCTGTACGCGCTCAAGTCGTGGGTCCCACGCGGCACGACGAACCAAGGACGCAGTAGTGCGAAACAGAAAGCCGAGGATGCGATCGCTGGACCCATGCGCTTGCTCAAGCGCAAGCGGTTCCAGAACCCATTCGCAACGACGTCCGCAGCAGCGACACAGGGCGGCAGTGAGGCGCACAAGGCGACAGCGGCAAAGGCGACGCCAAAGAAGCTCAAGGTCGCGGCTGTGCCAAAGCGCAGTGCCTTGGGTTTGCCGTCGACCGAGGACACGGAAGCCGGAGTGAGCAAGTTCCGGCGCCTCGTGAGCACCAAGCAGAGTGCGCGCGCGTCCAAGTGGACGCTCGACGACGACCTCAAGCTCATGGACGCGTACTTGGACGAGCTGTCTTGCAAGTGGTTCATTGAGATCCCGCTCGCGCTCCAGCAGCGCGACGAGCGCCTGGCATTCCGCAACACGTCGCTCGAGCGCACCAAGATCTCGTGGCGGACGCTCGCAAAGACGCTCGGGAAGAAGTTCACGGACTGCTACCTGCGCGTGAATGAGCTCCTCGCCGCGCCTGCAGTGCGTGCGCGCGTCGAGAACACAAAGCTGTCGATCACGCAGATGAAGAACCCCGGCGGCGTCTTCCACGAAGAGCGCGCAATCGCGGCCCAACCGCGTCTCGGTGCGCTCTTGAACCGCGCGCTGCAGATCCTCTTGCACGAGCGCACGAGCTACTACCCTGTGCTCGCCGACATGCTCATCAGTCCGTGGACAGAGCGCGAAGTGAAGCTCGTGTGGCGGTACCTCTGGCTCGCAGGGCTCATCACGCGCACGCGCAAGACGCAGTCGAGTGACGAGCACGAGCGCGGCTTTAGCATCCACTCGCGCGTGTACGAGATGAAGAGCTTGGGGATTGCGCACTACCCGATCGACGTCTTCTGTGAAGCCGCCGAGTACGCAGCGTTCGTGCAAGAGAACGTGAAAGAAGTCGCGATGCTCCAAGGCGACGGCGAGAGCCTCGATGACGGCGACAGCGCCAGCACTGACGGCGACGACTTTGTCTTTGAGCACGAGCTCGAGCCGAATGCGAGCGCAGGGCAAATGGCTGCGCAGCTCTCGGCAGCGATCCTGTCAGTGTCCGAGATGATGCCAGAGTACGTCGAGCCGAGTCCGCGTCACGAAGCCGCTGCTGCAGCGCCAGTCGACAGCACGCGCAAAGCTGTCGCGATCAAAGGCTTTGCTGGCCACTTGAGTGCGACGTGCGACGGCGCAACGCCTGACGACTTCCTCCGAGAGTACTGGACTGTCAAGTCCCGCGCGCAGATCATGTCGGACGAAGTGAAGCAAGACGCGATCGCCCTGCGCGCAAGGGCAATGGAGGCGTTCTCGATGGCTCCTGCACTGCGAGCGAACGACGACAGCAACGTGGCACTGATCTCGCCAAGTACTGACAAGCAGCTGTCGTCCCAGATCGTCCGCGCGCTGAGTGACGCCGGACCCGACGGACTCTCGTTCCGCGAGCTCTACGCCGCACTCGATGCTAGCCGACCAAGTCCTAGCAGCAGTAGCAACGCTGGTGTTGGCGGCGCGAACGTCCCAGCGACGCGCCGTGCTCTGGATCGCCTCGTGCAGCGTGGCGATGTGATTGACGTGAGCAGCTACGCACACACGCGCTTCGTGCTCAAAGCGCACAGTGGGATCTGGACGCTGCATCCGTACCGGGTCTCGAACGAAGCCGCGACACCTGGGAAGGTGCACTTTCACTTTGACAAGCAGCAGACTGTCGTGGCGCGGCCGTGGTTCCTCTTGGACGGCAGTGCGAACACGCGCGTGGCGCTCGTGCTCAAGCGCAAGGTCGTGAACATTGTCATGTGCTCACCTGGGATCCACGACCACGTGCTGCATTGCAAGATGCGCAAGCTCCTCGGTCTCCAGAGTCTCCGGACGCTCCTGGACGAGCTCGTTGACGACGGCATTGTCCACGCGCGGCTCCTGCGCAGTGCAGCGCGCTCGCCTTCGAGCATCTTCACAAAGTCCAAGCGTCCGCGCACTGACGCGCAAGCGCTTGCAGCTCTCGGACCTGGCGACACGCGCTTTGTCGACTCGACACGCGATGCGATCCATTACTTTCCTGCAGTCAACTGCATGGAGGTCCTCGGAGCCGCCGCCTGTGATGCAGACGTGCGAAGTAGCGAGAGCGAGTGATAGGACGAGACGAATGAGCAATGCAAGAGGCACTAGCACAGACAGACGGACACACAGAGCGCGACCTCGTGGCATCGATGGACTCGCAGTCTTGCCAATTGATCAACCTCCGCTCCTCTCTCGCTCTCTCTCTCTCTCTCTCTCTCTCTTACTCTCTCAATCATCCTTGCTGCTTGTGCCCTTCTGCTACGTTGCGACTGGCGATGCGCGCGTGAGGGTCGCGAGCGTCTGCTTCTTGTGCTGAATGAGGTTCTGGATCACGCTGAGGACGTTGCGCTGCTTCTCGTCGAGACGAGGTCCGGATGCGCTGCTGCTGCTTGTGGTTGGCTCTCCTGGATGCTGCCTTCCTCGCCCAGTTGCACTCAACTTGGGATCGACAGCAGGTTTGCTCGGCCGCTTTGCGCTCGTGTCGCTTGCTGTCGCTGGAGGGATGCTTCGAACTGGAGCTGCAGCTGATCGGTGCGCGGAGCCTGAGTGGCGAGTCAAGCGAGGCACATCATCAGTCATGTCTCGATGTTGAACGTTATCGTGGAGCTGACGGGCTAGCGACGTACCTCGCAGAGTGCTGTTTGCTGGCGACACCAGTGTTGCTTGTGGTCTTCCAGCGGCCGTTGGTGTCGGTGTTTGCCGTCGCAGTCTGTCTGCTGGTGCAGTGGCAGGCGGGCAGCTGCTCGCAGTGCCGGGGATCGGTCGCGCCTCGATCGGCTTGGACGGCGGGATTGCGCTCTTTGTGAGCTGTTGCATGCCATTTGCCTGTGCCAAGCGGTCGTAGAGACTCATGTATGGCGCAGCTGAGTTCGTTGCTCCGCCTACTGAAGCCATGAGCTGCGAAGATGGTGGCGGTGGTGGGCCTCGAGGTGAAGCAACACACGACGCTGGTGCTGGCAGTGGCGCTGCTGAGCGCTCCAAGCGCGGCTCTTGCAGCTGCAGCGACCGCACTCACTCATGCGATGGCTCGACTGCTGGCTGCAGGAACATCGAGCCGTCATATCGCGAGGTCGTGTCGCCTGCAACAAGGGGCTTGACCCTCTTCGCAGGGTACGGGCGATTCTGGTGGTGAATGACAAACTGCTTCTTGTCGTCATAGAGCCGAGCTGAGCGAGCGCATGACCAGCGCGCAGGCGCAGCAGAAGAAGATGTGAGAATGGCAACATCGACGGCAAGAGCCACAGCTTGCGAGCGCGACACCGATGCGTACGCACCGCACGAGAGCGACTTGGAGGACGCCGCAGCGGCGCTGCTGTCGGCGCCTTTGTACTTGACCGCACTCCGGATCTTCTTGTCGTCGAGCACGAGCACGCTTGGGATCATGTCGAGCAAGAGGACGCGGTAGTCGGTCTTCGGGTTGAGCCCGATCGAGTTGCCGCGCAGAGTCAAGTGCGTGAGGTTCCGGTTGAGCGAGAGCGGGCGAAGCGCTTCCGGGCTACCGACGAACACGATTCCATGTCAGTCGTGTGCATCGAGTCGACAGTCCAGCAAGTTCGACAGCGTACGTACAACTCGATGAGGTTCTCCGACAGGTCGAGGTGTTCGAGGAGCACGAGCGTCTCGAGTCCTTTCGTGTTCATCAACCTGTCGAGTGAACAGACAGATAGACATACCAAGTCACGGCAACTGAGTTTAGTACGTGCAGTCAACGACGGGACTTGCTACTGCGGTGGTGCGTGCTGAAGGACGCACCGGTTGCCGCTCAAATTGACGCGCTGCAGTCGCGGACAGAACTCGAGGATGCTGACGTCCATGAGACGGTTGAAGCCCAAGTGGAGCTCCTGGAGGTTCTTGAGACGGTCGATGCCGTCAGCACTTGCGATCAAGTTGAACGAAATGTCGAGTGCGAGGATCGAGTGCGGGATCGTCGAGGGTATTCGCTCAATCTCGTTGTTTGAGAGGTCGATCGCTTCAGCAGTCTCGAAGACGCGGAGCGTGCGCTCGATCTGCGCAGCTGCGAGTCCGCGGCCCTGAGTAGTTGAGAGAGAGTGAGAGAGTGAGGGAGAGCATGAGCTAGCGCCGACGAGATCGCGAGGACTCGCGAAGGGGCAAGGCTAGGACGTACCGAGAGGTCGCAGTAGTAGGACTCGGCGCCATCGAGTCCGACACTGCCGCGGCGCGTGCGCGTCGAGCTGAGCTGCTCCATGGCGTCGAGGCTTCGCCCAAGTGCTCGACGTGAGTGAGCTAGCTCTGAGCACACGCGTGCGCGTTGGCAAAGTGAGGTCGAGCACAGAGGTTATCTTGAGCAGCACGTTTCACCTTGTATACTGTATAGCACTGTATAGCCGTCTTGTTCAAAGTTATAGATAGTGGCAAAACCAAGGGAGCTTCAGCCCTCAAATAGCTTCGACATGTATATGTGATTTTGTACGAAACAAGTCGAATGTTGATGCCGTACAGTCAACGCACTTGCTAAACGGCATCTTGAACCGATCCGAGCAAGAGCAAGAGCAAGAGCACGAGCGAGCGAGCATGAAGGTGACTGTGAAGCGCTGGCACGGCGTCGCGACGTGGCAATGGGGCGTCGACGAAGAGTGCTGCGGCATCTGTCGGTACGCATTCGAAGCGTGCTGTCCTGACTGCACGCTACCAGGCGATGGCTGTCCGCCAGGTACGAACGACGCGGCGGTCTGTCCGATGCCCATGCTGCTCTCGTTCATCCGTGCAACAGTCGCTGATGCCTTGCGACACTATGCGACTGCAGTCTGGGGAGCTTGCAAGCACGCGTTCCACATGCACTGCCTCATGAAGTGGCTCGAGTCGCTCCAGTCTGCGCGACAGCACTGCCCCATGTGCCGCCAGGAGTGGAAGTTCCGGAACGACTGACTCGCATCGACACACACACACACACAAGCGCAAGCAGCACAGACGCACGCGTGGTACTGTAGTTGTCTGTCTGTCTGTCTGTATGGTGCTACATCCGTCCGTCGTGTGCGGGACCGACCACTTAGCGCTGCAAGATCTTGTTGAGCTTGAGCGTGCGCTCGTGGTACAATGCGCGCTGCGGCAAGTACTGCGCACTGAACTGCGCGACGTCGAGCTCGCCGTGCGCAAACTGGAGCGCGAGGTCATCGGACGACATGTCGAGGTCTTTCGTCGCAGCTGCGAGCTGGTCCAGCAGTGCGTCTGGGCGGTGGCGCTGCGTCCGACCCAAGCGACCACCACCAGTGCGTGAGCACGCCACTAGATGCCTCCCACAAGCACCTCGACGCATGCAAGGACGCACCGCGAGCACGCGGCTCTGACGCGCTTGCTTCTGAGCGAGCGACTCCTGTGCGTCGCGCAGGGCTGAGCGCAGTGCGTGGACTTCGCTCTGCAGCTCCTGCATCTCCGTCTCGCGACTCAGCGTCGTCTCTGCGATGCGCATGTTGCCAGTCATGACGTCTTCGCGGAGCTTCACGAACTCGTGCACCGAGTGCATCTTCTTCACAAACGTCTTGAGCGCATGGCGATCCGTGGCAATGGCTTCCAGCTGCGAGAGGCTAGTGGTTGCAACACATAACAGCCACGCGTGAGCGGATCCCACCCGACGGAGCTGGTACGTGGCGCAACGTACGAGAGCTCTTCGAGCTCCGGGAAGATCGCTGGGATCACTGGCATCTGCGTGCGCGGGAGCGACTTGACCGACTGCTGCTGCTGCGCCGACGACGCACTGCTCGTGCCGTTGCTGGTGCTGCTTGCTGCAGCTGGCGCGCCGTACGCTGCCTGCGACGCGTAGCTGGTCGCACTGTACGCACTCGCTTGCGACTGCTGGAGCGACTGCGCAAGACGCGCAGGCGACGTCTCGACGCCACTCGGTGCTGGCGGGTTCACGGGGCCAGACGCTGCGATGCGACGGAGCTCCCGTACGATCTCCGACACTAGCGACAGACAGAGGGTTCGTTGCGTGGATGGATGGGGAGCGTCAGCTCCAGAGGCGACGGAGAGGTCGCAGCGCAGTGGGGAACACGCACCTATTCGTCCGAGGTCCGAGTGCGCGGTCCACTGGTTCAGGTCTGGGTGTCCCTGCACGTTGCCTGCGATGTCGAGCCACGGGTGCTGCAGCGGCATTGAGACCTGGCGATAGCAGCGCAGAGTGGAGAGAGAGAGAGGAGTGAGCACCATGGGCATCAGCTCCATGGCATCGCGTTCAGGTACCTGCACTTGCGGCGCTTTGAGTGGAAAGTCACTTGGGAGCGTCCTAGAGACCCGCCAGCGCACACGCACACACATCCACACGCACGTGCGCAGTGAGAATGCGAAAGTGTGTGTGAGAGCGACGTGAGGGTGCTGCAGATGTGCACTGCGACGCACAGAATGAGCACGAGCTGGCCGCGCGACGTGTCTGCGATCGCGACTTCAAACGTCGTCTGCTGCTGGTTCTTCGCGCGGCCGCCAGCACGCACGAGACTCGCGAGCTGTCGCCCGCGCCTGCGTGGACAGCAGCATTGCATGAGCACCGAGCGCTAGGAACCAGCGCGCTGCATGTTCTTCGCGTGCTAGCGAGCGAGCCGATCGCGAACGACACTCGATCGATTGCTGCTATCGCTCGCACTCGCTCGCACGCACGCAGCATGCCAAAGACAGGGGCAATCGACGTACAAACGCTCGAGCTCGCTCTGGTGCGTCTCATGGTGGCTCGCGCGGTACGTCGACGACGCAGACGACCCGCGCAGCCACGACATGTCGATGCTCGCGTCTTGCTTCTCTTGCGCTTCTGTCTGCTCTTCGACTTTAAGAGCATGCTAACATTACATAAATGATATGGTTCGTTTATTTTCAGAACATACGGCCTGATCTTGTTTAGCGACTCGACATTGTTGACTGTCGTCACGAGCAAAGTGCCCGAGGCGCCAGCGCATGCGTCTTGGCGCTCGACGCCACCAGCACGCAGGACGCTGCTGTCTGCGTCTGGAGTTGTTGCCTCGCACTCGCGCTTGGACCCGAGCGGCAAAGCTGCTTCGCAAACCTGTGATGAGCTTGTGACTGTGTTGCCGACAGCGACGAGTTTCGAGTCTCCGTTTGCTGACGTCCTTGGTACTGTCGAGCGGGATCGGAAGACTGCACGCTGGCGCCTTGAGCTCTTGAGCTCGAGGATCGCCGCGTCGAACGACCACATGTTGGGCGAGCCAAGCTTGGGGTGGATCCGAATGCGGTCGGCGAGCACTTGAACGCGTTCCGTTGCTGTCGTGCGGATGCTGCACGATGAAGATGCTCTCGCCTTGCTTCGGTTCGCCGTCGCGGAGCTTGAGGTAGCCGTACTTACCCACGATGCCGTTCGAGTCTTTCGTGATCTGCAACACTGTCAAGTCGAGCTTGAGTCGGTCAGGATGAGTTCGAACGTGTTCTTGCCGCTCACTTCGTCGCGCACTGGACAGGCTGCAGGGTCACACGCTCTCTCACCGCACGGTGTCGCGATATCAAACTGAAGCTTCGCGTTCTCAACGTCTTGCTGATACAGTGGTTGTTCGTGATCACGTGGCCCTTGTTGCCCCAGAGTGAAGCAGCTTCACTGGAACGCGAGGTACTTGACGCTGGTCGGTGATATCTCTGTGCTTGCTACAGGTGGATGATATCTCATTCACCTGACCATCAACGCACACGTATGCGTCCAACATGATCTCTCTCTCTCTTTCTTACATACACTGCGCAGTCTACGCTACCAATGAGTTCGCTTGATCCTCATGTCTGGATCCGCTTCTCGTCTTCATCATCATCATCACCATCATCCACATGTGCGCGCCATTGCAAGCGAGCTCTCGTCTCGCTCTTGACTGTCGTCTTAGTCGCGGTCAATCACGCCGCGGCTATTCGCAATCGCAAAGCGCATCTGCTGCACGAGCGCGGCCTTGGACGAGTACGCAGGCAAGTGCAGCGTGTTTGTACACGTGCGCGCAAACGGCAGTGCGCGGTCGACGTCGTCGGTCTCAACCACGCGCCGCACGACTTCAAACCCAGGCTTGAGAGCGCCAAAGCCGCCAGGTGGGAGGTTCGGACATCCCGTGGCGTACAGTAGGAACGACCGGCGCTCGGCCACGCTCATCTCGTCCAGGAACTCGACCAAGAACTGCACAGGCGCACTCGCACTCGTGTACCCATGTGCGAGCTTCATCGCTTTGCGCAGTGACTCGGCGTCCCACGAAATGTCGGCGTCGCCACACAGGAGCGACAGCAGCTCGGGCACGAACAGGAGCTTGAGTTTCTCGAGCGGCAAGACGTCGCTAATGCCTTCGCGGAACGCACCGACCTGCGCGTCAATGCCGTCTGCGAGCCACACGCGGAGCACTTGGTCGACGTACTCGCCGAGGTTTGCAGTTGTCACAGCAATGTCGTCGCCACCTGGGATCAGTGGCATCTGCGACAGCGGCTCAATGAATGCGAACCCCACGGCGTCGAGCCACGTTTCAACGTCCATGCCGTCGATCTGGACCTCCTGGGCACGTGCGCCACTCGCCAGTGCTTCCGCAGCACGGCGCATCGAGAGCACGATCTTGCCCGGGCTCTGGAAGATCGCAGCGATCTCGTCGATCGGAACGCTCTCGCCAACCACGAGCTTCATGAACTGCAGCGCGAGCGGCAGTGGGAGAATGCGCTCGTCCATGATCGCTTTGCCGGCGAGACGGCCCATCATGCGAAAGCGCTCGACCACGCGCGTTTGTGGCTTCATGTGCGGGAACGGGAACAATCCGTTCGGGTGGCGAATCACTGCGTCTTCGCCGTCGATGCTACTGCGATTCGCAGGCGTGACGACTTCGTCGCCAGCGACCCAGAGGTGCTTGCGCGCGTTCTCGTCGACGGACTGGAGCGCGAGCGCAGTCGCCGAGTAGAACGCAGCAGTCACGCCCGAGCCGTAGCCCTTCTCGCCAGCAAAGACAATGTCGAGGACTGCGCGGCGCTTTACGTGCATCTTCATGACCGCTTCGGCGGAGTTCAGGATGTTCGCGCGATGCACTTTCACGCGCTCTTTCGGGATCGGCGTGATCGAGATCTCGTGGTTCAAGACGCCACCGCCAATGCCAATGCCGCTACTAGAGCCACTAGCGCCGCCGACACTGTCGCTGCTGCCATTGGCGCTCTCGTCGATCTGGAGCTGGGTCCGGAACCAGTGGAGCGACCGCGTGCAGCCAAACGACGTGGCGCGAAAGAGGCGCTCGCGCAAGTCGCGTGGAAAGAAGAAGCGGCACTGCGTCACGAGACGGTCGCACCACGTCGGGTAGATGCCGCTGCACACTGAGAGCACGTCTTGGAGCTGCGTCTCGAGCTTGTTGTACAGCCGCGGACTCGTCCAGACGTCGTCTGAGACGATCGCACTCTCGCTGCTACTGCTGCTCGTCAAGTCAAACAGGTAGTGCAGCAGTCGCACTGCACTTGCGACAGACGTGCGAGCACTTGCGCTAGCGACAGTCAGCTCGCTCGAGACACGAGTGTCTTGGTTGAGCCACTCGAATGCGTCTGCATCAGCGTGGTCTGTCTGCTCACTGTCGCCCACGACGTGCACTGCGTCACTGACTCGTTGCGACGACGTCTTGCTCCGCTTGCTCTTCTTCGATTTCTGGTCTCGACTGCTGCTGCTGCTGCTTGGCGTTGTTGACGTTGCTGCGTGGCTCGCGTCTCCTTGCCAGTCGACACGGAAGTCGCAGAGCACTTTGTACAGGTACTTCCACGGCGGCAGCGACGGCGACGACATCGATGCAGAACGTGGCGTCTGTGCAGCTGAATGCGACTCGTCTTGGAGCACTTGGAGGCACTTGAGCACGTTCTGGTCGGCTGGGAACTCGCGCAGCGGGAGTGTTGCCTCTAGGTTCAATGCTGGTGCATTGGGACGCAGTGGTGTCACTGCGGCAGTGCCCACGGCATCGCTGGGCTGTCCGCTCTCGCTTGTGGCGTCTTGGCGACCACTACCGCTGCTACTTGTAGCCAAGTGCGCGTCCGAGTACCCGAGCGACCGGACGTACTTGAGCACGAGCTTGGCTTTTGCAGGCTCTTTGCAGAACGACGCCATCAGGGCGACGAAGCCGTCAAACGCCAAGCCCGCTCGGCGCGACGCGGGTGCTGCAAACTTGGAGAACAGCACACACTGTTCGATCGTGCTGCTGTCGCCACCGTAGCCGCTGCGACGCCCAAATGGCTTTGGCCAGCCAACACCACGCGTCATGAACGCGCAGAAGCGGTCAATGTCCCAGAGCGTGTCTGGCACACTCGCCACGTGCACGTCGTTATCTGCGAGCACTGCAGCAGCTGCTGCTGATGACAGCTTGCGCTTTTTCTTCTTTGGCGATGGCGTGCGCGCAGGTGCCGTCTCGAACGTCTTGAACACGTCCAGCAAGATCGCTCGCACGCGAGGCGTCAGCTCTGTCGGCTCATGCGTCGTGGACACGTGCTGCTGCGGCGTGCTAAACAGCAGCGCCATTGCCTTGCTCTCGTCCGTCGCGGGGCTGCTACTGTTGGCGAGTGCTGCTCCACTCTGTCGGCTCGCAGCACCGGCAGCACTCACGACGCCGAGTCGACTACTCGCAATCACACTGTCGAGCTGCGCGTCCGTGCTCTCGCGTCCTGCATACGCAAGACAGAGGTTCACTCTCGGCGCAGACGCACAGATCCACGCAGGCTCGGCGTCGCTGTCGCGCAAGAGGTGCGTCCACACATGCTCATGGCACGTCGACTCGTCGGCGCCAGTCGGTCGTTTCTGTGACGATGTGCTGCGCGAGACTGGACTCGATGTACGAGAAGGCGCTACGCTCGGCGCGTCTGTTGCGTCGTCAAGGCGGGGGATGTCGACGTTTGCATCGCTGGCAGCTGCGCTGCTTGCCGTTGGCGCAGTTGACGAGGACGCTCCAGACGCCGTCGAGGTCGTTCGTCCTGCATCGAGCGCTTGTGGAGCATCTGATGCGCGGGCGTCCAAGTCACCGCTCGTGCGCGAGACGCGCGAGAGGAGCTGCCGCAGCTGGTCCATTGCGCCACCGCCACTACTGTCGCTGCCAAAGTGGCGACCCATGTCAATGTCCGACCGCATCGAGTCGGTCGCTTGCTGGAACGCGCGCTGGAGCGCACCGCTCGACGCACTTCCAAAGAGTCGGTCGTGGTGTGAACCGCTGCGACCAGACGCCATCTGCAGCGCTGCGAGCAAGCGCGAGCCGCCAGTGCCACCTCGTCGTGTTCCGTTCACAAAGTTGATCACTTGGTCTTGGTGGACTTTCACAGTCACTGGCGCGGACTGCTGGTCGAGTCCAGACGCGATGCTCACGTGGACCACTGACGCCTCGCGGATCGACTCGAGGCCGGACGGAAAGCTCTTGATCGTCCCTGCGACGTAGAGGTCTTTCACAGCCGCACTCGGTCGAGGGCAGACCCACACGCGGTCGCCGACATTCCCAGCAATGAGCGAGCTCTCGCGCGGTGGAAACATGCACCGGAGACTCATGGCTTCGATCTGACCACTCGTGCTGTCGTCACCGTTGTCGTCTGCTGCATCGTCGCCAGCACTGGTGGACGACACCAGTGGCGGTGGATAGCGAATGCGGTCGGGCTTCACACGCACTTTCTCGACGTCGCGGTGCACGCGCACGTCCACGGCCTCGCTGCTGCTACGGTCGCTCTTGTAGACCTTCGTGACTTCGCCGAGTGCACCGTCGGCGTCCACGACGCTCCCAACTTGCGGCGTCGCAAGGCGCTTGCGCAATGCTGTGCCAGGGACATTCTGCACCACGCGCTTCGTATGTACGAGGCGGACCGAGTACACGCCGCGAGGCTTCACGAGCATCTCAAACTTGCCGGGCTTGCTCGCCATTGCACTCGCACCTGCTACTGGAACCAGCGACGCTGCGTACCACGCGCCGTCGAGTGTCCCGACACGCACGTCGCCGGCATTGCGCACTTCAACGTCGCATAGCGACAGCGTTGTATCGCTCACGTCGTCGGCCGCTTGCGCTTTGCTCACCGAGAGCTTGCGCTTGCGCTTGTTCGACGCTTTGCGCTTCTTCTTGCTGCCTTTTGCGTCGCTCAGTGGAGCAACGACAGGCCCAAAGAGCTCGAGGTCGACGCGCACGTGCTTGTAGACTGGCACCGTGCCTGCGAGCTTGTACTGCGAGTCGTGGAGCACCATCTCAACAATGTCGTCATCGACGCCGCCAACTGGCTTGAGCAAGTGGAGCGACCGCGATGCGTCGTAGCCACAGACCGTGAACTTCTTCCACTTGGCGTCGATCACTTTCTGGACATTGTGGCCGACCAAGTTCGCATACAGCTCCGAGAGCTTCGCGTCGCGCACTGGGAGACACCGCGCGATCGTGCGCTCAAACGACTGGAAGTGCGTGAGCGGCGACGAGTGGATCGTCTTGGTCAATACTGGGCCATCACCATCACCATCACCATCAACCTCGTCGTCGCTCATCGCCTCGCCACAATCGGTCTGCTTGACTGCCGCATCGCTCGTTCGAGCACGCGCACAGCTGATCTTGAGCTGGCGCGTGAGGGGGTACAACTCGCGGCCGCGTCCTGGGTTGTACGACACGACTGGAAATGTCTCTTCGTGCGTGATGATGCTCTGGAGGCGCGCAACCAAGTGCTTGAGCCCCTCTGGACAGCGCGTGAACGCCCGAAGCAGCGCCTTTGCGCGACTCTCACTCAGTTGACCGTGCGGTGCAATGAACTGGAGCACAGCAGGCAAGAGCTCCGACTGCTTGAACTCGTACGTCGTGATCGAGTTCGGCTGCTCAAAGAGCTCAACGAGGTCGACGACTGCGAGCTCTCGCTCATCGGCAGTGGAGCTGTCAGTGATCGCGCGCATGCGCCGCGCGAGGTTCTTGAGCTTGTGCAGGTGGAGCATGCCGCTCTCGATCATGTTTGCGCGCAGAGCGTCGAGCAGCTCGAGACCGCGCGTGAAGATCGTGTCGTGCGGCATGACAGACGACACTGAGGACGCTGGCGCTCCAGGACGCATCCACGTGCTCGACGTCGCGTTCAGCTGCTCGATCTGCTCGCAGATGCCGCGGCGCTCGATCTGGTAGAAGATCGACGAGTCCGTCGATGACTTGCGCACAATCGCTTGGAGGATCCGGAGCGCGAGGATGTACGACGACAGGTTTGCTTTGAGCTGGTTGCTGCTGCTACTGGAGCTCGACGTCTTCGTTGACGATGTTGGCGCGGCGTGGGCTGGCGTCTGCTGGTGCTGGGACTGGTCGAGTTTCTGGCCCTGGAGCAGAAAGTGGACCATGTCGAGCACGAGTACGACGTCGCGGTCACTGAGCGTTCGCACGAGCTGTGACGGCGCCATCTCAACGACGCATGCGAGCGTCGAGATGACCGATCGCTCGACGTTCTGGATGTCCATGTCGTACAGCACCGTGAGCAAGCAGCGGAGGATCGCGTGGCTAAAGCCGTAGATCTCGTCGGCTGTCGCTGCAAAGCCCTGGCGCCGGCGCTGCGCTTCGTCTTCTCGACTCGCTGCCTTGTCCTGGTGTGGAACAGTCGCAGGAGTCGCGTGACTGTCGGACTCGGACGAGATGGAGTCAATGCGGCGCTTCTTTGACACGTTGGTGGCTGCTGTGGTGGCAGCAGCTGAAGCGTCTCGTACGTCGCTGCTGCTCGAAGCGTCTCCTTTTGCCTCACACTGGTCCGCATCGTGCTTGGCTTCGTCGTCGTCGTCATCACTTGAGATCTCATCGTCGTCGTCGTCGTCGTCGTGGAGACTACGGTCGTGGTGATCGTACTCCTCGTCGTCCTCTTCGTCGTCGTCATACTCGTGCAAGTAGAACGCATCGTCTTCGTCTTCGTCGTCGTCCTCGCGGTCGTCGTCGTCCATGTCAACGTCCTCGTCGTCCTCACCGCCGTCTGCAAAGAACCACGTACAGGCGCCTGCGCTCGAGTGGCCGTGGCGCAGATGCTCGGCATCCGACTCGTCGCTCACGTCGTTGTCCACTAGAAGCGCACGCTGATGTCCCTCGAGCATCTTCTTCACTGGCGACGGCAGCGATGCCTCGTCGCTGTGTGTCTCACTCGCAAGTGCTTCCAAGACGCTCTTGCCCGCGCGATCGACTGCGTTGATGCTCGCGCCGCACTGAAGGAGGAACGAGACCATGTCACAGCGACCGCACTTGGCAGCAACGTGAAGCGCCGTGCCGTTTGGACCGGACTGGTGCACGTCTGTGCCGCGCTTGATGAGGTACTTGACCATGGCGAGCGATGCGTGCTCGACTGCGATCTGTAGTGGCTTGTCGATCTCACGCCCTTGCGTGTCGAGCAGGCGCGGGAAGTTCAAGTCCGCGCCGTCTTTGAGCAGAGCGCTCACGGCTGGGATCGAGTCGGCGCGAATGAAGTCCAGGAGCAGCGTCGCAAGCACGTCTGGGTCTGGCGCCGAGTTCAAACGACCGCGGGTTGGTAGCTGCTTGGCAGTCGACTCGCTCGCTACTGTCCCTTGAGCAGGTGCCGCGCCAATGGCAGTCGCAGAGTGCTTTCGGCACACGAGACGAGCGAGCAGCGCAGTGAGCTTGAGCGCACCAGCGCCAAGTGCTGACGACGTCGACTGGAGCAACGGCAGGACGCCGTCAAACAGCGCCACGTAGATCTCGTGCCGCACAAAGAGCGACACGAGCTGCGGGCGATTGTCAAAGAGCTGGAACAGCAGTGCGATCATCGCTTGGCGCGAGTCTTCAGACTCGACACCGCTCGCATTCGTCACGACTGCGACGAACTCTGCCAAGACGTCTGCTGTCACGAGCGCTGGGATCGCATCCGACTGCTGGTACGGCATGCGGTGGAACACGAGCGAGAGGCACTTGGCAGCCTTTACGTGCAGCGGCACGTGCTTGTGCTGCAGGATCTGGCGCAAGAGCGCGACGACTTTGATTGCGAGCTCAATGGTCATGACGCCGTCTTGTGTGCGTGGCGGCGTCTTCGCTGGCGACCGAGCAGCAGGCGATGCAAGAGTGCTGCTCGCTTTTGCCTTTGCCTTGGTCTTCTTCGTTGGCGTCGTCGTCGTCTTCGCGGCAGCAGCACTGGCGGTCCCAGCCGCCGAGGCAGTCGTCGTCGTCGCGACTGGCAGCGCGCTCCAGCGCATGCGCACGCAGCACTTTTGCAAGAGATCGAGCGACGTCGCGACGATGCTCGCATGGACGCCGCTGTCTGGTGCTACGAGTCGCGCAACAAAGTCGACGTACGCGCTCGCGTAGTCGCTCCGCACGAGCTCTTTGAGCGCAAAGCTCTCAAAGTTGCACAACGTCGCCATGCCATTGAGGCACTCTTCGACGACCATCTGCGCACTGCGACTGCTCGGACTCGAAGCTGTCGCGCTCGCATCCGAGCGCCACTGCAAGAGGTCGCGCAAGTACAAGCCGACGACGTTGAGGACCGTAGCGCGCGGAAACAAGTGTCGGTCCATCTTCATGACGTAGTTGATCGACTGGACTGCCAAGAGCCGCACTTCGACCGGGTACGAGCGCGTCTCTTGACGAAAGACTTGGCTCAAGACGTCCAAGAGCTCTGGGTCTTTTGCACCGCTCGCGCCAGTCGCAGACGCAGCGCCAAAGCCGCGGATGAACAGCGACGCGCCGCGGATGTTGCCCCACTCCGAGTCCGTCGACGCGTCCATCATTGCGAGTGTGTGCGTGAGCGTCTGGAGCGTATCGACGAGTTTGCTACTCGTGGGCTCGCGCGCGAGCGTCCGGAGCACGTCGCTCGAGACGCCGTACGCGCTCTTCTTGACCTTCTTTGGCTTGTTCCGGGTGCTCCCGCTCGCCTTCGTTGCGTCTTTCGACGATCGTCGCGCTTTCAACGGGCTCTTCGTGCGCGCTGGGCGAGCAGCGAAGCAGTCGGGACACGTCGGCTCAGCCATTGGGATGCGCGTCGCGCTCGCACAGATGCGGCATGTCCACGCCGTTAGGTCTGCGCCGTCGTCGCTGTGGCTGTCGCCGTCATCGTCGTCATCGTCGTCATCGTCATCGTCGCTGTCGCTTAGTTCATCGGCGTCGCCGAGTAAGCCACCAGCGCCAGAGCGCCGCGCGATCGTCAGTGCCGAGTGCATCGACGCTTGCGGGTTCACAGTTCCACACACTGCGCACATGCGCGCGCCTGGCGGATTCGTCATCGTGCACGCGACGCAGCTCCACGGCGCGTTGGCGTCCGGGCTGCCAGCAAAGAGCGCGCCGAGCACACCTGCGCTGCTGCACTTCATGCGCTTTGGACTCGGGTTCGTCGTGCCGCACATCTCACAGAAGCCCCGCACTGCGTCGTTCAAGAACGTGCACGCAGGACAGCCCCACTGCGGCACGTCATCGTCGCCGTTGTCGCCGCCATCATCATCGGCAGCGGTGGTCCCAGTTGCTGCTGCTGTCTCGGTGGTTGCGTTACGCTCTGCATTGCTCGCTTTCGTCTTTGTTGACGGCGGCGGCGGCGAGGACAGCGCAGCAGTGCTGCCGCTCTCTGCGTCACCGCTGCTCGAGAGCTGCAGACCACTCCCACCGTTGTTGCGGCTGCGTTTGCGCTTGCCGCGCTTTTGCCGCGCACTGGAGACTGCGGCAGCGCCACCGCTGCTGCTACCGCCTGCTGCATCGTCACCAGCGCCACGTTGGCTCCTCGCACTCGCTGGCATGCGCAGACTCGCCGCCAGAGCCGATGCCTCGCGCTCGCGGTCGCTGTCACTCATGTTCATCGTGCCAAGCTTCGGACGCTTTGAATGGACTTGGTCTGTGGTCGTACTTCCTCTACAAGAACGTTCTTCTTCTACAGGAACATCGACATTGCCCAGTTTAAACCGATAGGTTGGTCAGACCAACTTATTGTTGGTCCGACGCGGCTATATTGTACAAATAATATATAGTAATTCTGAAAACAGACACAATACGTGTCTACATTGCGATATTCGAGATACTTACACGCCAAGTAGTTGGCACCAATATTTTTCTCTCTGAAACACAGCTCAACAGTTATTGAATAGTGAAGGGTTCCATTTATTGACTTGCAAATATTCAATAAATGGACAACAAAATGTTCGAGACAATTTTTGTGTTTTGCACATCAAACGATGGTACTACCTCTGTCTCATGAAACAACGAAACATTCGCACAACACCACGTCTCCGGATAAATAGTATATATCTCGACTAGTACAATAACAACAACGCCAAGCAACGGCACGATGTCGATGAGAGCTCCCCCGTCTCGCTCGTCCTCCACCACTACTCGAGCACGTTTTGTACCCGACATATAGGATGCTCACGTCGTATTCTACTTCATGCACCTTGTGGTAGATCAGGATCTTCATCCTGGCTTTCAATGTCACGTGGGAGAGCACGACGTAGAGCTAGCCGTGATAACAACAATGCGGAGTTAAAAGTCGTCGTATCCGCAATGCGTTCCCCACCACCTCATTAGGGCGAAAAAGGAAGAAGGTAGCCAAGCGCGAGCGCGACACATCGAGTAGGCAGGCGAAATGACGCGATCCAGCAATGCGAGCAGGCGTGCAGACGTAGAGATGAATGCATACGCGCTATCCACCACCCGAGACGATCAGCAGTATCGAGATCATGAGCGTGTACGTGTCCAGTGCGACGTCATGTGCGTGCACATGATCATGAGTGTGTTTTTTTCTGCGACTCAGTATGTGTGTAAAACTGATGTATTGTATTTGTTTTTTGAATGGGCGTCTGCGAGCATCAAAAGGCTTTTAGCATAGAGCTGTTCATATGTGACGTAAGATGTTCATTGCTGGCCGATTAGTTGTACTGGTGTGGTGATGTGAGTCCCGGGGACGGGGCGGAGCCCCGGTGTCTGCAACTCGCATGATCGCTCCCGACTGCGAAGTGACCCGGATCCAGCCGGCAGCTCTCGCGCTCGGCGAAGAGACCGGTTGCGCGATGAAGTTTCCGTCGTCCGAAGAGCGAGAGACGTTGCAAGATCGAGACCCGGGCCAGCGACAACGCGAGCACGCCACCCAACGTGCGCTCTCTCCCACCCATTACGCACTCCGCG
>JAASFT010000110.1:0-39857 GCA_023333885.1 Globisporangium parvum
GCAATAGTGCTCCAATCAGAATGATTTTTGGTGCAAAATATCGCCTGTTGCTTTGACTCCATTTTCACGCATTTTCATCCAAAAATATGCAAATTTGATTTTCACAAGTCCAAAAACCCATGTTCACAAACCACTGTCGCGGACTGCACAGGCACCGTTCTCAATTGTGAATGGTCCAGACAAAGCTAAATGCAATTCGATTTTGCAGGATATTTGTGCGGGAGAGGCATTTGATATTGGAGGGATACTCACAAAGCAAGAGCTCGCATTGAATAGCTCACAAGAGCTTGAACAGCTCATACATCTCGTCGTCAAGAATCCGAGTTTCGACGAGCTCATACATCTCGTCGTCGAGAATCCAGCAGTTGGCGTCTGTGGCGATAGTCAATGCATCTTTCGCTCAGCGATTCGCGTCCAAAATGCTGACGTGGAACAGTCTCTTCACAACTTGCTCAATCACCTCAAACACTCCTTCGATTTTTTCACTATCGAAGTGATGATCAAGCTTGTCGACGATGCTAGAGTTGCGCAGGTTGGCAAGTCGGCTCATGAACGCCTAAATGATACCTGCATCTTGTAGCTGGAGTTGTGCATGGTCGATTTGAATGTCAAACGAGAGACACAAAGGTGTTCATCGTTTATGAGAGGGTACTTTTTCAGCGCTGCATTCACAATTGATATTGGTGTCTGTACATCAAATGTGGTAAACTTCAGAGGTCAATCTCGTCAGTAACTAAAGGGCGACTCCCTCGATTTAAAACCATTTGGTTATTAAATCGCCTAGCTAGATATCATTTTTCCATCAACAAAAGCCCTCGAAGATTCGACTCTTGTCATGCATTTGAGGGTGTAGAGTCGAAGTTTGAATAATTGTTCTGGAAACGGACCTTGAAGGACAAACACGTTTTGTGTTTTGTTGAAGGTTGTGTTTGTCGGAGTTGGCTTTCAAACTGTTGCTTTTCATTATCTGTTGTATGCTTCTGCTTGCTCTTTGTGACTTCTAGTTTGGACGGTCGTGTGCGGAGACTTCGATTTCAACGCACTGGGTCTGTTAGTCTTGTTTTCAGCATCCTGCCCGAAGAGTAATAGAGACAAAATTGAGGTTGAAGAGATTCGAACACGTTCCAAATTAGTTGATTTGAATGGTATGCGTGACGTTGTACAATTCGACAAGAACGTCACTTTCGGGTATACTTTTCATTTTTGTAATGGTGGAAATTTTGACGACACGCTCGCACGCTTTCATCTGAAATGATCTACTCACGAGCGAACACATTGCAAGTATCACAATAGGACAAGTCGCGCCAGGTGGGGGCTTTTTAGCCTTTCCTTTCCATTTCGCAACGTGTAAAATATCTGCAAGAATGAAGATTATTGGAACAGATGATTGGAACAAAATATGACTCTCATAGGATATCTAGTTTACTTCAACAGAATGTTTTGCTGTTTTGATGTATATAATATGTTTAACATTAGATATACCCCCTGAACAAAAAGATAGCCCCTGCAGGTCGTGAAAGAATGAAATGAATACGACAACAGAGTGACTTTCGTGTATTTTACAGTATTGTATCGTTGGAAAACTTCGATTGCACAGTGCTCGCACGCTTCCATCTGCGCTCTCATTGTGTGAGTGGAATTACCAAGTCCACACGCCAGATAGGCGCGGGCTTTGAAAAAACACGAGCGAGCACAATGCAAGTACCACGAACGAACAAGATGCGTCTGGTGGTGATGTAGATCCGTTAGGCGATCGCTGCAAAGATTTCAGCGCTTCATATGCTCGAGATTCCTCTGTTGTTGTCACCAAGTCCCACTTTGCAAGTACCAAGCGTGCAAATTATGTAGTAAGTCTCCAAAGACACCAAAAACCAAATCGTTGTCGATTCTCGCAACGATGTCCACTAAATAATCCCTTCTTAGCGCCTCCCACAATCACATACCGGAATATATATCCAAAGCCACCCCTTTGGATTGCAACTTTGTTAGTACTCGCCACAACAATAGAAAGGGCTAATACACATGAGTGAACCATATCATTCATACACGTCGCAAAGCCGAATCTCTCCCAGTCTATATGTCACCAAGCCGCATCTCTCCTGCGATTCATCAGATCAGCATGAGCTTACCATCGCGCGCTGTTCGTGCTCTAGAGCTCGCACAAACTACTCGAAGCATAACGTACTCAAGCAAGCCCCTCTCTTCGTTAGACTGACTCGAACGGACTTCTACCAACGGCGTACTCGCTAGGTTCTTAAATATCGTCGACGGTTACGCTCAAGCTACCTTTGCATCGCCGAGCGTTGTCTTCTTGGTTTCCACAAGAACTGCACTTGCAAGGAGCCCGTTTCTTTGACAAAGCTGCTCGCACATCGTCGAAATGGCATGAGAGGTTTTCTGCCAGCGCCACGTGTGCCGCTGATGGTACGCCACCTACAAACTTTTGCGGTCGCCTCGATTGAGAACGCGTTTCGCTCTCGACTTGCAATTGGTGGTTGGACGGACACGAGTACACACATCGAGGGACAAGGACTGTGTCCTTGTGAGTGATGTCTGTTGAGTGTGGCGCTTGCATCTAGACGTCGTTGAAGCGTGCACATAGTCACGAGTCGGTTCGAGGGATAAAAGAGCGTTCAGGGCCTTGTTAGCACGGTGCAAGTCAGTGTGGGGGGATGGCGTGTCGCCAACTGTGGTGGGCGCTATGTGATTGAAGTATGTAGTATCAATTTCGAATATATGTGGAACCATAACGTAGGATTGATTTGTAACTACAAATTTCCCGAATGACATATACATAATATCGACCAAATTTTTGAGTTCTGAATGCTCTTTCTCTTACAAGCGCGGGTATTGTTAATATTGTGATGCAAAGAGGTGACATTGGATTATTATCCCTCTTACCGCGCAAGAGCGATGCCTAACTCCAGGGTCGAGGCGGTGCGCATCACAGCAAGAACGTTTGCGCTCTCAGAGATGGTGGTGGGGGTACAACATAACGTAGTTTTTCGGTTTCTCACTGAACGCGCTCTGCAATTTCCTTTTCTATTCAATGTTTCATAGGTGTTGTAGCTTTCAACGTATGGGGACGGATATATCAGATGGAAAACCAAACGCCGCGTGTGTGGTAGTAGTAGAGGGGTGGCGATATGGCGATCGTGTGGATGTTCACGGACGGAACGGTACGCAGCTGATATCTACCGACAGAAGGGGTCCAGCACAGCACGCTTTGCGATGAGCACAAACCATTTCATGGCGTCAGGTGTCCAGACGGCATCATGGCACACGAGTTTGGTCGTGTCGGTGTCATTCACCAGATCTCACACAACAAAGACGGTCAGCACTAGCAACCTGCTTGGCATACGAGTCTGCATCAGCTTTGGTGACTCATCATATAGGACTACAACACTACTTTGGAAACAGCTTGCCGGCAATGCCTCTCAATATGTGGAGAGGCAGTCAATAGAAGCATTTGTGCGGTTAGATTATCAGCTGAATGGTTGAATGCGCCAGCCATGCAATACACGAGATTCATTGGCGAACATCCTTAAGCAATGGAAATGGTGAGTATCCATTTGGTAGGCTATACCCTTCTACTGTGTTTTCTGAACGACATATTATGTGTGCCCGATACAAACGCAAACACCACGCACCTCAGCTTTGTCCCAAGCAATCAAATCTCCTGCCATCAGTATATTCTACTCTCGCTTATGTGGGCAAGAAGCTACTCAATTGCGTTTTCACTTGCTTGCTTCGCCGACGTGCGTCTCCTTCAAGTCTACCATGCACACGATGTTGAATTACCAATGGTGCTGCACGACGTTTGCACTTGACCTCTTGCGTTTGCAGTCAGTAATCGAACGAAGAAGAAGTGAGAGTTTAGTTGGATGTAGCATTTCACAACGTATGTGCATAGAGGCGTCGTTTACGACAATGAGGGTATTCATTTGCGTGAACGGTGCCAAGACAAGGATGATCCGGTTAGTTTCGTTTGGATAACATAGGTTCAATCTATCTTTGCATTGTTTGAGTGACTATTCCACCAATGTTTGTTAGCAGAAGAATGAGTGTACGCCGAACTGTGACCGCAGCGTGTACCACACAAAGTCATGTATGAGCTGCGCAACTCTGCGCCATGAGCTGCTGATGTGAATGCTGGTGTGAGTGAAGGACAAGGCGGATCACGTGTGCGTGCTGTCGTATTAGGAATACATGAGTTGGGTTCTGTGCGTATTGGGTCGCCATTTGTCAGCGCTCGAATATGTTGTGCAGTTGCTTGGAGGTCTAGCTAAAGTGAGCTCATGAGTGATGATGTCCAGCATATGTCTAGTGTGTACTCATGCTGACCTGTGATTTGCACAAATCAATACAATGTTTGTTGTTATTTCTTTCCTAGGATGCTGTGCACGCCATTTGATTGAATCACTGGACATGTTCGTATGTTGTCGCTCGCAGTTCGCTGGTAGAAATATGGAGCTTTGCTTGCACTCAAATCTAACAAGGTCGACTCAATATCAGCTCGTCGTGTGGCAAGGTCTCAGAACAAGATGAATAGAGTCGAGAATGGTGACAAGAATGGAGTGTCAGTGTGTATATTCAAAGTGTTTCGGTTTTCTTGCTCCTGCTTTAACATCACGTCGTGACATCATCGCGTGCCATTCGCATCTCGCGTTGCGTGATGGGTTGAAGTAGATCGCAAAGAGCTGCGGATTTTTCTTTGCGACATGACGTTTCATTTTTGCTTCCCAATCGGAGGTACCATTTCTCTGTGAGCGATTCCCATTCATCGTCGTGGCAACAATGAATGGCTGTCGTTGCTCTCCCTCTTCGCACGCACGCGTTTTCTCCGGCGTGCTCTCTATCGCTCTGCTCTTCCATTCGCAAGCGCCGTCTTCGCTGCTCCCACCTGCGTGCGCACTTGCGATTTTGCAAGACAGCAGCAAGTGGTGGTGGTTCTGGCGACATATAAATCCTCCCTCCCTTACAAATTCCAGCGTTAACGGTTTTCAGGAATCTCGTCTGCGGATTGGCTAAAAAGCACACCCGACGCGCAATTTATTAGACATTTCGCGTCAAGACGCAAAGACCAAAAGACCCAAGCGCGCAAAGAGCAGAGCTCGACTCCGCGAGAGACCGGAGCCGAGCGCGTGCGAGTCTGCGGAGCCGAGTGCGAGTGCTTGTGTGTGTGTGTGAGAGAGAGGCACACACGCGCGCCTCTACACCGACGCGTAGCTGCTTGCAGCGCATCCAGTCGCCAACACACTCGCGCACATCCCAGCATCTGACCGACCTCACACAAACGAACACAGATCGCCATGGCGCTCGCAGCAGACGCCGAGCCGTTTAGCGTCATCGACATTAGTGATGACGAGGAGTCGACACCTGTCGCGAACGAGCCTCCAGCTGTCGTACAGCCGCTTGAGACAGCGGTGGCAGCCGCGGAGCAGCCGCAGGTCCCGGTAGACGCAGTCAGCGGCGTCACGAGCGCTGCAAAGGGCCTGTCAGTATCAAGTCCAGACGCTCCAGCCACGGAGCCCGCGGCGTCTATAGAGAAAAGCAAGACGCTCTCGACTAAGAGCAGTCCAGCAGACGCAGATACCGTCACGGCAGCGCCGGCGCCGTCGACGGGTGGCACAGACGCACCAGCCACGGCTCGCGCGAACGACAGTGACGGGACAGAGAGCGAGGGGTCGGTCGTTGCGCCGCGCGTGACGCGGAATCGCGTGAGTCTCCTGCGCGTCCAAGAGAGCGACACCGAGAGCGAGACCGCGCCGCGGCAGCGCACGCGGCGACAACGATCGCAGAACACAGGCAGCAGCAAAGGCGCCAAGACAACTGCGACGCCGTCGAAGACCGGCAAGACGACCAAGAAGAAAGCGGGTCGCAAGCCTGGACGGCGCGGCCGCAAGCCTGCAGCCACCGACAATGACGGTGACGACTCAGACGACGGGACGCCAGGCGAGTACGTCCCAGTCGAAGTCGGCGACTGCGTGCTGCTGGACTCGGGCGACCCAGACAACCACTTTATCGCGCTCGTGAGCTCGGTCCAGCGGTCGCAGAACTTTGTCAAGCAGCCAGGGACGTTCACGGCGCAGTGGTACTACAAGCCCGACGACGTGCGTGCAGAAGTGCGCGCGCTCATCCCTGGCGGCGTGCTCGCGCGCGAGGTCTTCCTCTCGCCGCACAAGGACAAGAACTCGATCGACGCGGTCATTGGGCTCTGCCACGTCGTCTCGCCGGATGAGTACGCCGAAGTCGAGAGCGAAGTCAAGCGCGGCTTCCGTGACGCGACGACAAAGCCGTACTACATCTGTCGGTACAAGTACTACCCCGCCCGGCCCGTGAAGAAAGCGCTCGAGATCGTGAAGAACGACGCGATTCGCTCGGGTCTCGGACCGATGAAGCCCAAGGTCGGCGACGCGTTCCAAGCCACGATCCCAGAGTTCACACCACCGCCCGCGTCCGGCGCGAACGACAAGGCGTCGAACGACACAGCTGTCTTGCCGTGGAAGCGCGCCGAGACATCGGCACACCGGTACGAGCAGGTCTGGTCGCCATTGGCAGCAGAGCACCAGAGCTTGGGCTTGCACGCGTTCCTGCTGCTGCTCAAGCCGTTGCGCTTCAGCATTGGGAACGTCGTGACAGTCTTTCGGCGTCAGGACGCACTCGTCCAAGCGTCTGGTCACGTGCGCGCGATCGTGCTCGCGTACGACCCGACAGACCACGTGCGCATCTGTCTCTCGACTGGCGACGTCCTCAGTGTCCTCCCAAGCGAGCTCTGCTCGCCGCTGACTGACGACGTTGCGCTCACGAGCTGGTATCGCGCGCGCTTTAGTCTCAGCGCAGCAGTTGCAGAGTGCACCGCGGCGCTCGCACGCGCGCAGAGCATCGAGCGCGACGCGTTTCGCATGGAAGTCGTGACGTTCTCGCAGCTCACGGCGCCTGCGAAGCAGACGCTCGAGCTCTCGACCGACGACGACGACGACGACGACGATGACGAGAGTGAGAGCGAGAGCGACGCGTCGCTGCCGCTGCAGGACGACGACGGCGATGACGACGACGCCGATGTGAGCAAGACGAAGCGTGTGCGCGCGATGCGCAAGCGAAGAAAGTAGTCGATCGTCTATGCACATGAACGAGCGAGCAAGCGCGGGATGCTCGGGGTGCTAGCTCGATCGCACTATGGAAAGGATTGGGTCGTTGCTGTCCTAGCTCCTCGTCGTCCTGTGCTCTCACACGAACCCGTTCTTCCTTCCGGCCAACGCCGTCGCCAGTGGCGTGTTCGAAGCCCTCGGCAGGTGGGATCCAAGCTCAGAGGAGTGCACAGCGAGCTCTGGCGCTGAGGCACTTTATCTGAGCACAGACAAGTTGCCTTTCGTACTTTACCGCACACACACAGTAAGTGGACAATCGACTGAAACACGACCAAGTCAGTCGCATACATGGCACAAGGAGCTGCTGCCATGGCGACGCTCGCAGCAGCTGCAGTGCCGCAGTACACGCGCAAGTACGACTTGCTCTCGCCCGAGTACGAAGTGCTAGGTGCGCTGCGCTTGTCGTGCGCTCCGTGTCGTTGCTGTGGCTCGTGTCGCGACTGCTGGTTCCAAGTGCTCATGTGCGTGTGACTCTGGCTTCGCGGGCGTTCTTCGTCATCGGCGCACGCGCAGACCCGAATCCAGACCTGCACACGCTCTTCTCCGTGCGTCCTGCTGCTCTCTCTCTCTCATCTTGGAGGCTTTCGTGTGCGTATGGCTAGCGTACTGACTCGTGTTTGGGCCGATAGGAGTACAACGTCATGTTCTTTGACGGCAAGCTCGCTGGCTGCGAAGTCAAGTGGAGCAGCCGCATGACGCTCTGGTACGCCGTCCTCTATACAGTTCACTACGCACTGGCGACGTACTCGTACCTGACGACACACCGCGCGTGTGCAGCGCGGGACTCTGCAGCTTCCAGCCGCGCAGTGGCTTCTGCTCCATTCGGCTGAGGTGCGCAGCCATTGCCACTGCCGCTCGCCTCGTAGCGTAGCTCTGACTTCTACGCTCTCTTTCGCGCGTGCTGCCTCAGTGAGCCGCTGCTGAAGCTCCGGCCTCGCAGCGACTTCATCAACACGCTGCTCCACGAGATGATCCACGCGTACGTGTTCGTGTTCAGTCCTGTGAAAGACCACGACGACCACGGCGCCGTCTTCCAGGCGCACATGCACCGCATCAACGCCACTGCTGGGACACACATCACCGTCTACCACACGTTCCACGACGAAGTCGACTCGTACCGGCAGCACTGGTGGCAGTGCGATGTACGTGTGTCTGTCCTAATGTAGTCGTGTTGTCAACTGCAAGTAGTATTCACAATGTTTTGCTGTCTATATTAGGGTCCCTGCCAGCGCGCACCGCCGTACTACGGACTCGTGAAGCGTGCGATGAACCGACCTCCAGGTCCAACGGATCGCTGGTGGGACGACCACCAGGTACAGCGACAGCAGCAGTCCGAATGTGAGTGAGGCTCTCGCATGCCCACTCACGTAATGCTACGTGTGTGTGTGTGTGTGTTGGGGTCTGGCTGTCTGGCTGGCTGTTGGAGCTAGAAGCAGTGCGGCGGGAGCTACACAAAGGTGAAGGACCCGCCAGGGTTCAAAGAGAAGCAGGCGAAGAAGCTCGCAGCAGCGGAGAAGAAAGCGGCGAAGAAGCGCGAAGCCGCGAGTCCGAGCGTCAAGGACTTCTTCGCGCCAGTAGTAGCAGCAGGCGCACAACCGACTGGCAAGTCGTCTCAGGACGACGCGGAGAAGCCACCGCCGCGCCACAGTGGCAAACCAAACGGGACGAAGCCGACTGTGAAGAAGCCTCGCGTCGCCGTCCCAGTTCCTTCCAACAGCAGCAGCAGCAGCAGCAGCACAGGCACAGGATCGAGCAGTCGTAGTAGTAGTGACCACGTGCCTCCGCCCCAACCACCTCTGCCGCTCGCACCGTTCCCAGTCGTGATCTCGATGGGCGACGGCGAGTTCATCCTCGCAAGCGACATCCGCGCGCTCTTCCAGCCTCCATCTTCCACGTCCAAGCCGTCAGAACGTCTGACGTCCTCAGCTGCTGCTGCTGCTAGCGACCAAGCCGCTGTGGTCGACCTCACGCTCTCAGACGACGACGACAGCGATGGCGACGCGAGCGCTGCGCTAGTCCACGCAAAGCCACGATCAACTGCAGCTCTCAACGCGCCACTCGTCGATGTGATCGACCTCGACGACAACTAGCAAGCGAAACAAGACCGTCGAGTCTGCTCTGGTGCTCATTCCCTTTGCTATGCCACACGCCGCTGCGATGCAGTCACGAGCCCCCTAGGAAGCTCCCGCCAGGCGCGGGGATCAGTGCTGCACGTGGTGTTCGCGTACTGCTGTCTGCATCGGCGCCAACGCCGCTGTGTATAGTCGGATACAAGAGCGCAGTGGAGAGAGAGAGAGAAAAGAGCGAGGCGTCAGTACAGAGAGAGAGCGAGCACGCGAGACGCCGTCCGCGCGCTGTTCAGAGTCCGTACAGTGTCTCCTCGATCTTGTCCCACTTGTTGCTCGCGCGCAGCTGGTCCATCGCCTGCGTGATGCGGTGCTTCCGGAGCATGGCGTCGAGCGCCACTTGCTGCCGCGCGTGCATGATCGCGTGCTTCTTCGCCTTGAGCGTGCGCGAGCGCTCGTCTTCGTCTGCGATGCGCGCGAGGAGCTGCCGTCGCGCGTACTCTTCGCGGCGCTTGATGCGCTCAACGGTCTGCTGCTTCTCTTCGACCGACAGTGTCTTCTCGACGGTCTGGAGCTGCCGCGCACGCGCGCGCTCGAGCGTAGAGACTTCGAGCTTCGCCTCGGCCTCTTGCCGCTTCGTCAGGAGCTTTGCGACCTCCTTTGCTCGCGCGTCGTTCGCGGCGTCGAGGCGCTTGAGCCGCACTTCGTCGTCTTTGCGCTGCTGCAGCGCGCGCTCCTTGAGCTCGAGCAGCGTCTTGCGCTGGATCTCCTTTGCGCGCTCCGCGGCGCTCGCCTGTTTGCTCTCGAGCTCGCTCTTCTTGCGCTCGAGGCTCAGCTGGTTCTGCGCCGTCACGTGCTGGATGCGCGCCTGCGCCTTCTCGCGCCGCTCGACTGCCTCTTGATGGCGCCGCTTGTTCGCGAGCTCGACTTTCACGAGCACCTGCTGCTCCTTCTCGAGCATGCGCTGGCGATTCGCGGCGACGACGTCCTCTTGGTGCTGCAGCAGTGCTTCTGTCTGCCGCTTGAACTCGTCCGCCTTGACGCTTCGCTCGACCTCGCGCTGTAGCGCTTCCTGCTGTCGCTCTTGGAGCCGCCGCGCTTCGTCTTCGTGCGCAAGCCGCTCTTTCTCAGCGTGCTCTTTTCCCCGGAGTCGCCGCTGCGCTGCGTCTCGGTCCTCTTGCTGCTTCTTTGCGAGCTCGCGCTCGTGCTTCGTTGCCACGAGCGCTGCGCGCTTGGCCCGCAAGTCTCTCTCGAACGCTTCGTGCCGCCGCGCTTCGTCTGCTGCGCGCTGCGCGTTCTCGAGTTGGATCTTCACCATCTTGGTCTCCATGTCGATCACGCCCTGGATCTCGCGCTGCTGCCGGAGCTTCATCTTCGCGAGGCGCTTCTCCTCGAGCTGCAGCATCGTCGAGTCTGTGAAGCCGCTCGCAGGGTTCTCACTGCTGTCGGTGTCGTCGTAGCCAGCGCTAGTGACGGCGCCACTGCGCCACGTTGACGGCCCAGCCGACTTGGATCGGCGCGCTGTCCGAGGCAGAGGCGACCATGCGACTGCAGCACCAGAAGGCTTGAGCGAAGCGGGCGGAGACCGCGGTGCGCGGTCGCTGTTGTCCTCCGTTCGGAGGATCAGGTCGCGCTCGCGGCGTACGCACTCGAGCTTTGCTTGGCGGCTCTGCTCATAGTGCTGCTGCCGCAGCACAGCAGCCTCTTTCTCAACGAGTGTGAACTTGCCAGCGTTGAGTCCGCTGCGCGTTTGGTGCAGGAACTCGGCCACAGATCTGCGTAGTAGGAGCAGCAGCGGCACACACACACGTGCGCAGACGACGATGAGCGAGCGTAGCGACATGAGACAGCCACTCTGTGTACCTGCACAGACCTGGGCACGAGCTCGTCTGGTTCAATGCCTGCGCGCCGACAGGCTTCGAGCGTCCGAGGCGAGTTCACGCGCTCGCCTGTGCGCATACACGTCTCGACTGTCACGATCTTCTTGCCGCCCATGTCCGTCGGGGCGACGCGCTACCAGCGCAGGTGTGATTGACTAGCCGAGCGCGCTCATGCGCATCGATCTGCCACGCACTCGCGGCTCGCTGTGATACAATCACAGTATGTATCCATCAAAGTACGCGACCTTTCACAGTCGGCTGAAAGGTCACGCATACTTACAAGGATTCGCTCGGTACAACTCTCTTGGATTCATCACTATCGGCCATTGCTGGTTCTCAAAGAAGGTGATGATGATGAAGCACGAGGTGACGCGCACAGTCGTCGCGAACGCGATGGCGCTTGCACCTGAACTCTGCTTGGCGGCTGCTTGGAGTGCATCGGAGCCGTCTCGCAGCATCTGCAGGTCGGAAGGAGCGAGCGCACAGCACTCGACTGCGAGCGAGGGACGAGAGAGACCGATGCGAGACCGAGAGAGCACGAACAGGGGAACATAAGCAGCACTAGCAGCACAATGCAAACGATAGCTTGCTCTCTAGTTGCGCTTCTTCTTGCCGCGGCGCTCGCGGCCCTTCTGCGCATTCGGGTTCATGCGGCCGTAGCCAACGACGAGCGTCGTCTGCTTCTCGGCTTTCACGCCCAAGTCGTGCGCGACGTTCTCGCCGAACGCGCTGTTCATGACTTTCTTGTGCTGGCGCTGGCGCTGGCGCCAGATGCCCATCATGAGCTGGTCTTCGCGCAGGAGCAGGTCGCCGTCGCGGCCGCCCTTGGGCTTTGGGAGCGAGTACTTGGTCCCCGTGAGCTTCACCGGTCGGTTCGCGCGCGTGTGGAACGTCATCTTGCCGTCCTGGCCGAGACTGTACGACACGCGCTCCATCGTGTTGTTGCCGCACTTGGGGCAGAACATGCGCTCCATCTCGGTCGACGTCGTGAAGCACGCGATGCACTTGAGGATCCACTGCTTCACGCGCTTGATGAGCATGCCTTCGGCCGACAGCAGGCGCAGCCCGATCTGCAGCAGCACGTTCTGCATCGAAAAGTCCGTCGTGATGCACGCGACGTGCAGGCCGTCGCCGATCGCTTCGACGCCTTTGCCATCGCCGAACGGCGACGACACGAACTTGGCAAAGTTCGCGTCGCTGATCCAGTTCTTCCCATCGTCTTCGAACGCGCCGGCGTTGCTCGAGGCGCCAAAGCCGCCGAGGATGCGCGACTTCACGTCTGCGTTCCGCACGTCGTCGCGCACTGGACCTTGCGGCGCCGCTGGTTCGTCCGCCGCAGTGCCGTCTGCGCTCGCTTCGTGCACAAACGGACACGCGTCGCCGTTCCGACAGCCGTCGGGCGTGGTGAAGAACCGGCACGGGATCGCGACCTTTGGCAGCGCTTTGGCGTCGTCGCACTCGCCACTCGCCGCCGCGGCGACGACGCTCTCGTCGTGCAGGAACTTGCAGTCGGCACCGAACTTGCAGCCCATGGCACTACCAAAGAACTTGCACGGCACAGTCGGCTCGGCACCACCAATGATCTTGCCGCTCGCATCGCGCGCGATCGTGCGCGAGAGCTCGGGACTCGTCTTGAGGTGCTCCGTGCCGTTCGCTTCCGCCTCGAGCATGTACGTGAGCGCCATGACGCGCAAGTCCGTGAGCGAGAGGTACGCAAAGTCGCCGGTCTTGCGCGAAAAGTTCACGACGGCCGTCAGCGCCTCGGCCGACGGCTCGCGCGTCTGCAGCGTGAACGGTAGGTGCTCGAGCGCATTGCGGGCGCGCTTGTCGCGGATCTCTGCGATCACGTCTGGCACGGTCCAGAAGTTCTGTTGCGTCGTGTCCAAGCGCACGTGAGTGAGTGAGTGAGCGAGTGAGTGCACGGGACGATGGAGAGAAAGACAACACTGGATGTGACGATTGCAATGACAGAGAGGACGCACCTCGGCGAGCGCAGAGAGGTTCGTGCCTTTGATGATCGCACCCGAGTCGATCACGAGGTGGCGCACGCGCTTTTGCGTCGATGGCGACGATGCAACTGGAGCAGCTGGTGCTGGCGGTGGCGCGATTTCGCTGTCGACGTGCACACTCGCGACAGTGTCCGCGAGCTCCGCGACGTGCTCGTCCGTCGTCGACATGGTGTGTTGCTGTTGCTGCTGCTGTTCGCTGCAGGCGCTGGTCGCGTGGACGTGTCGCTCGATGTGTCAGCAGTCGCAATGTTGCTGCTCGCCTTTGCCAATCAATCGAACGGTTCTGATTCGATGAAAAGGAAGGTCTCACGAGCAGGTGATTCGCTGAAATGAGCTACCTGCAGTTTGTCACTAGCGATTTTCACATGGGTAAATTGGAAGTGAAGTTGGTCACGGGTTGGATCGGTAGTGACAAAACCAAGTGAGTGATCGTTTGTGCGAATCAATGCCATTTGGCTGTATTTTCTACGAATCACAGCTGCGAAAGCGCATTCATTTCAGCAAATGAACGCACTGCAACGAGACCAGGCTACTATTCAAGGCTCGAGCGGTAATCTCAGGATCGCTTTCCCTTTGCTTCGCGACCGTGAGGCGTTCAAGTGTCTCACCCAGTCTGCCATGTTCGCTTGGCTGCATACAAAACCAAGTGCACACCACTCTCGTCGGGATCTGACCTCTGCTCACTTTGCACTATCGAGCGTCCCTCGCGTCCTGCAACCTCGTCGTCGTCGTGGTCGCAGCAGCAAAGGGGAAGCCCAAGCAACGAGCGAGCGAGCGAGAGAAGCAGAGAAAGATCGCAGAGACGCACGAGGAGTGACGCCATGGCGCACGTGTTCGGCGACAACGAGAAAGAGTCCGACTATGGATACGTCTACAAGGTCTCCGGTCCACGTACGTCTCCATCTCTCTCTCTATTGCGCTTCTGGTGCAGCTGTAGGCGATGGATGCACTCGCCGATGGCGACCCGTTGCTCGCTGGCGACCGAGCTGCGTCTGTGTCGCTTGACCGCTGGCGAAGATCGCTAAGTGACGAATGCAAACTTGCAAACGTGCGAATGCAGTGGTGATTGCCGAGAACATGCATGGCGCAGCCATGTACGAGCTCGTGCGCGTCGGCCACGACAAGCTCGTGGGCGAGATCATTAAGCTCGAAGGCACGAACGCGTCGATCCAGGTCTACGAAGACACGTGTACGCTCATCACGCTCGCTTGCTGCACATGCATACGCTCGGTCATGAGCACAGTGCTAACACTCGTACGCTACGCTCTGGCGTCGCACGCACACAGCGGGACTGACGGTCGGCGACCCGGTCGAGCGCCGCAAGTCGCCGCTGTCTGTCGAGCTCGGTCCTGGCATTGTCGACAACATCTTTGACGGCATCCAGCGTCCGCTTGAGTCGATCGCAGCGCTCACGAAAGACGTGTACGTGCCGCGCGGTGTCGACGTCCCGTCGCTGAACAACACGAAGCAGTGGCGCTTCAAGCCCGTGAGCTTTCGCGAGGGCGACCCGATCTCAGGCGGCGACATCTTTGGGCTCGTGCACGAGAACGACATTCTGCACTCGCACAAGATCATGTGTCCGCCGAACGTCTTTGGCACCGTCGTGAAGGTCTACGGCAACCACACGGACGGCAACGAGACGTTCACGCTCCAGGACACGGTCCTCGAAGTGCGCGACGACACGACGGGGACGACCCACAAGCTCGGGCTGTCGCACTTTTGGCCGGTGCGCAAGCCGCGTCCAGTGGCGGAGAAGCTCGCCGGCAACGTCGCGCTCCAGACTGGCCAGCGCATCATTGACGCGCTGTTCCCGTCCGTGCTGGGTGGCACATGCGCTGTGCCCGGCGCGTTTGGCTGCGGCAAGACGGTCATCTCGCAGGCGCTGTCGAAGCACTCGAACTCGGACGCGATCGTGTACGTCGGCTGCGGCGAGCGCGGGAACGAAATGGCCGAAGTCCTGAACGACTTCCCAGAGCTCACGATGACGGTGAACGACCGCGAGGTGCCGATCATGAAGCGCACGACGCTTGTGGCGAACACGAGTAACATGCCCGTGGCTGCGCGCGAAGCGTCGATCTACACGGGCATTACGCTCGCCGAGTACTTCCGCGACCAGGGCATGAACGTGTCGATGATGGCAGACTCGACGAGTCGCTGGGCCGAAGCGCTGCGTGAGATCTCGGGGCGTCTCGGAGAGATGCCCGCAGACAGCGGCTACCCAGCGTACTTGAGCGCGCGTCTCGCTGCGTTCTACGAGCGCGCTGGTCGCGTCGCGTGTCTCGGCAGTCCGAACCGCCAAGGCAGTGTCACGGTCGTCGGTGCAGTGTCGCCACCCGGCGGCGACTTCTCGGACCCCGTCACGGCAGCGACGCTGTCGATCGTCCAGGTCTTCTGGGGTCTCGACAAGAAGCTCGCGCAGCGCAAGCACTTTCCGTCCGTGAACTGGCTCCTCAGCTACACCAAGTACATGCGCGTGCTCGAGCCGTTCTTCAACAAGATCGACCCCGAGTACTCGAGTCTGCGCACCAAGTGCCAGGAGATCTTGCAGAAGGAGGACAACTTGACCGAGATCGTCCAGCTCGTGGGCAAAGAGTCGCTGTCGGAGGACCAGAAGGTGATCATGGAGATCGCGAAGATCATCCGCGAAGACTTTTTGCAGCAGAACGCGTTCTCGGACTACGACTTCACGTGTCCGCTCGTCAAGTCGGTCGGCATGCTCCGGTCGATCATTCTCTTCTACACGCTCAGTCAAAAGGCGATTGCCGACTCGCCGCCGGACGCGAAGGTGACGTGGGCGCACATCAAGACGTCGATGAATCCGGTGCTGCAGAAGGTCATTCAGACCAAGTTCCAGCTCCCGAAGCAGCCGGAGGAGCAGATGAAGTCGTTCTTCGCGGGCTTGAACGAAGAGATCGAGCAGGCGTTCCAGACGCTCACGGACTAAGACGGTGCGCGGGCCACTGGCGGCGAGACAGGGTCTCGTTGGACGGGAGGAAGGAAGAACGGGTTGGTGAAGCACGGGACGAAGCGTTTGCGAGAGAGAGCGAGAGCAGGGCGACGAGGACCTAGGACAGCAACGACCCAATCCATTCCACAGCATATTGTATCTGTGCGATCGGTCAAGCCGCCTAGCATCCCGCGCTCGTGCGTGTAGACGATCGACTACGTTCGTCGCCTTCGCATCGACTCGTACCTTTTCGGGAAGGCGTTGAAGCTATGTGTACGCTGTAGGCTGTTTGATAGGCGACGATGCTGTTGAAAAGGCGCCTCGAAACGACACAGCGCCATTGACTCGGGCGTCACGCCATCGCGAACGCCTTACCGCGCACGACGCGCATGCGTCCGATCCTGCAGCTCCTTCTCTGCGTCGCAGTTGTCTGTTGCTGCTACTACTGCTATGGCTGCGACGCACAGACCAACAGCTCAGCAGAGACGCGTCTCGGCAGGCGAGTGCTCGCTCCAAGTGCTCGTCGCACCACGGACGAGTCGAGCATCGCCACGCATCCAGATACCACAGCCGACCTTCGCGTGCGACACAAGTCTCACCGGCTCCTCGAAGGACTCGGCTGTGATCTGAGCATCTACCGCGCATTCATCGACTCGGACGAAGCGCAAGACATCTTCATCATGGCGACGATGTGCGAGTCGCGCATCGTGTACCTCAAGAACAAGCGCGCTGGTGCGTACGGTCCAGTCGGACAGGTCGACCTGCGCTCTGCCATGTGCTCGGACGAGTGCCTCAAGAGCGACTCGCTCCACCAGCTCGCACTCTCGCGCTCCCGCTGCACGTGCGCACAAGTGTCTGCGACGACATTTGTCCAGAGTGACTTTTGCCTCGAGAGTTCGGCGCGGCTGCTGTGCACGCACTTGGGCGAGTGCGGGCACTGGGGCTGCGAGCTCGAGGACTTTATGTGTCTTCGCTACGAGTGGGACAAGCTAATCGCGTGCGGGAGCCATGCGCTGCGCACGAGCGCGACGCTCGTAGGACTCTGCTTCGTGCTCTTGTATCTGTTTACATAGCGATAAAATCGAGGGACGATGAACTGCTGCTGGTGTTGTGGCTCAAGCATTCGCTCGCCTCATCGAGATGGCGATGATCGCGTACGAAGTGCTCGACGATGGCGAGCTGCTGAGTGCTGGCGCGTTCCCCGCAACACTGCTGCGTGACAGCGCAGCGACTAAGACAAGCGCTTTGCCACCCCGCGTTGAGCTCGTGCCGCTCGTACGTGCAAACGCGCGCGCGCTGCTGCAGGCTGAGCTCCCAGGCTCTGCGTCGCCTCGAAGCATCGAGTTCCCAATCGACCAAGATGCGCTCGCACTCGTCCATGCGTCTGCTGTGCGAACGAGCGCGCGACGCGCCTCTACTGGACAAGACACACCAGCGTCACTGCTGTGCAGACTCACAGCCGTAGACGCGCCGATAGCAACGGCAGATCTGGATGCGACTGAAGCCTCGTGGCTGAGCGTGAAGCTCCATCACGCAAGCGCGTGTCGAGCGCGTGGCAACGACGCGTTCAAGCGCGAGAAGCTCGCAGCCGCTGGGCGTGCGTACAAGAAGGTAGGCAGACATCGTCATCGGCTTGCGTCGCCTCGGAGCCGCAGCTTCCAGTGCATTGACGTTGCATCGTGTCCAGGCGCTGCGGTGGCTCGAGTGTCCAACTGAGTGTGCGTTCAACGCGACTGAAGCTGCAGCCGTCCACCCACTCGCGCTCGCGTGCCATACGAACCTCGCGACGAGCTATGCGAAGCTGAATGCCAACGACAAGTGCATCGCGCACGCGACAAGAGCGCTCGCGCTCGAGCCGGCGAGCGTGAAAGCGCTGTTCCGGCGCAGTCAAGCGCTCGTGGCGACGAGAGCGTTCGACGACGCAGTGCGTGATCTGGAGCGTGCGAGTGAGCTCGAGCCAGCGAACAAGCTCGTCCGTACGTAGCTGCTCAGGCTCGCGCGCACATGGCGACACACTGACTTGCTCACACACACTGCGGCGCTTGGTGGATCCACAGGCTCGGCACTTGAGCGCGCTCGTGCAGCGCAGGCGCAGGTCGTCGCGAAGCAGAGGCAAGCGTTCGCTCAGCTCTTCTGAGGCTCAAGACAGACACGTGTGTCCACATGAGCGCGACACATGAAGCCAGTCCAGTGCGTACGTAAGTGAAGAAGACACTGTCTTGTTGGTCTCGCGCCGTCGCATTCTCTCTCTCTCTTTCAGTATAGACGTCGCACGCTAGCTCTACTAGACGTCACGTACTACCGCACACGCAACTGTCCGCAGCCGCAGCGAACAGTAGAGGGAGTCAAGTGCGAGCGCTCGCACTCGAGCTCGTGCGCGTCTGCTGAAGACGAGCGAGCGAGCGGACGATGGACGACGCAACAAGCCCGCGCCGCCAGGCACGTTGGACAGGGAGATCCGAGCTTCGCACAGGAGACGCGCGCTTACTCGTCCGCACCGCCCACCGCACGGGTGTAGATGAGCTGCTGGTGGTGCGACAGCACCTTGCTGATCGTGCCAGCCTCCTCGAGCTCACGGATCGACGCACGCGCGAGCGCGGCGTTCACCTTGAGGCGCTCAACGATCGCCGACGCGGTGATGAGCTTCATCTGTGGATTCACAAGCGCAAGACGGAGCAGTGGGCGTGCGTGAGCACGAGTGGCGCACGAGCTCAATCGTGACAGAGGGCACGACGAGGACGAGGACGCACCTTGGGGACTTCGTTGAGGAGACGCTCGTACGTCTCCTGGTCGTAGAGGACCTTGTTCGCGACCTTCTCACGGACCTTGCCCTTCGACCACTTCTTCTTGCCCTTGCCCTTGCCACCGGCCATGGCCGCGGCCATCTTCTGCTCCTTGGTCTTCTGCTGCGTCTTTGGCGGCTACAGAGTCCAGAGCAAGCGGTACACACGCGTCAGCACTTGTGCGGTCATGTGGAGTTGCGATTGGCGCGTTGCTCGTATGGCGATAGCGAGCAGCGGTCGACTGGAGCAGCAGCAGACGCGTGGTCGCGAGCTGTCGATGGCAGCGGAACTAGGTCCACGCTAGTCGAAATGGTCGATCAGCGTGTTCATCGCCCTGCAAGTTGTCGAGTCGCGAGCGCTAGAGAACACACACAGAGCTGTGCTATCCGAGCTGTTTGCTGCCGCTGTTGAGACTGCATGCGCTGATGCTGCTGTCTGCTGCGTATCATTGTCTGGCGGTGGTGCTGCTGCTGTACATGTGCGGAGCCGATTGCTCGGCGCACTTGGAGCGGCTCATGCGGTGAGCGCTGCGGGGCGTCGCTGATCTGTCACGCGCGCATGCGTTCCGCGCAGTGGCTGCCACGATCGCGACCACGCAACTGCTGCTGCTGCTGCGACGCTGCGTCGCGATCGCCATCGGTCATGTCCAGCGCTCATAATCAGCGTACCATGGTTGCTTCTTGGTTTGCTTAGCTCCCTGTTCGAATGGCTAGTGTCTCGGCCAATTGCGGCGTCGAGCTCGATGCAAAAGCGCTGCCAGAGCCAACCAATTGCTTTCACTGGCGGCGAGAAGGCTCTTACAAACATCAAGTCGACAATTTCCTGCTCTACACGCTGCGACGCATACTCGACAACAGGGAAAGCAAGAATGCTAGCTCCATACATGTATCGAGTCGATGTATTTTGGTGGTCATTGTTCGAAAGTGGCATACATGATTGAAGTGTCAGTTTCACACCCTGTATAATCTACTCGTTGGTGTGCGCAAAGCCAAATCGAGCAGAACAAAGCCCCATTTACCTGTTCGACGCGATGTGTATTCAAAGCGAATCAGTTGTTGTTGCTGCACAGTCGACAGACACACAGCGCGCGAACTGACTGTCTCGCATGGCACTCACCAAGACGCTCGCGACGAGACCGATCGACCAGACTCCACTACGACGATGCAGCTCATGAAAATCGCAGCGCCGCTGCTGCTGCTGCTCGCTGCAGCGCACGCCGCACCAGCGTCTGCTGCGTGCAACGTCAAGTGCGACGCGCGCGGCAAAGGACCCGTGTGTGGCGCAAGTGGCGCGACGCTCAAGACGTTTGCGAATGAGTGTCTGCTCGAGTTCGCCAAGTGCGACGACGCTGCGCTCACGCTCCACGCGTCGACGTCGTGCGAAGACGCAGCACTTCGCAAGACGAACCACGTGCGCGCAACGATCCGCTCGAACGACAAGCCGCTCGACAAGTGCGTCGATGAGTTCTGCACGCGCGAGCTCGAGCAGCTCTGCGGCTCGGACAAGGTCACGTACAACAACCAGTGCCTCTTCCGCAACGCGCAGTGCCACAACAAGGCGCTCACGCTCGCGCACGACGGTCCGTGTGTCGCGTAAGCGTCTTGCGTCGTCCAGACACGTCTTCCTCGCCTCATAAGCGTCAGCTAGCGACTGAGCTTCCGTCCATTGCGTAGAGCTGCTGCGCCGCACCGTCGTGCACCTTACTAATACTATTCAGCCTCTGTCTTCCTATCGCTGCACTCGCGTTCGCCCCTCGCATCTGCTCCTTGTCATCGCTATCATCGCAGCATTGGCGTCGTCCAGAGCTCTTCAGATGCGTGTCGAGTCAGAAACCCCGTATAGTAGCGATACGCACGTTATAGAGACCGATTGTGTATCTGAGATCATCCGCAGCAGCTCTAAACAGGTTTCAGTCGGTGATCGAACTGCTGCGGTGGCAGTTGCTGGCACTCGCTCATTCGCTGACGACCTCGCTCGCTCGCCCCCTCGCCGTTCGCCCGACGATGGCGACGACCGCTCCTGCTGCTGCTGCTGCGCGCAGTGCGCACGTGCTGTCGCAAAAGCGCGCCGACAGCTCGATGCTCGCGCTCTTCGTGGCGTCCGTGCTGCTCAAGCTCCTGCTCCTGCCGTCGTACACGAGCACGGACTTTGAAGTGCATCGGAACTGGCTCAGTCTCACGCACGCACTGCCGCGTCGCGACTGGTACTACGAGAACACGAGCGAGTGGACGCTCGACTACCCGCCGTTCTTCGCGTGGTTTGAGTACGCGCTCTCGCTCGTCGCAGCGCGCGTGGACCCTGCGATGCTCGCGATCTCGCGCACGCCAGTGTTCACGCCAGCAGTGCTCTACTTCCAGCGCGCGAGCGTGATCGCATCGGACGCTGTGCTCTTCTACGCGATCCACGCGTACTGCGCGTCATGGCCGAGCGTCACGACGACAGAGCTCGTGTTCTCGCGCTACAAGCGCTTCGTTGTCATGCTCCTCACGGTCTTTGACGCCGGCTTGCTGTACGTCGACCACATCCACTTCCAGTACAACGGCATGCTCCTCGGACTCTTGATCCTCTCGGCGACGAAGCTCCGCGAGAAGAAAGACCTCCAAGGCGCACTGCTCTACGCCGTGCTGCTCATGTTCAAGCACATCTACCTCTACGTCGCGCCGCTCTACTTTGTCTACTTGCTCGGGCACCACTGCTACGTGACCGTGCCTGTCTCTTCGACAGCGGTGCTCAATAGTACCCCCGGCGCGAGTATTCACACCAGTCCCCAGGCGCGTTCGAGTCCACCAAGCAGTGCAATAGAGACTGAGAGCAGCTACCGCAAGCGCTCGATCTCGAACGCCGACGTGCACGAGACGATCCAGAGCTTCCACGACGGCAAAGCGGCGTTCTCGCTCACGCGCTTCCTCCGTCTTGGACTCCTCGTCCTTAGTGTCTTTGCACTCGCCCTTGGGTCAGTGCTGCTTGGGCATCCGGACCCAGTCGCCGGACTGCTCCAGATCGCGTCGCGGCTGTTCCCAGTCCAAAGAGGACTGTGCCATGCGTACTGGGCACCAAACGTCTGGGCACTCTACGCGTTCGCCGACAAGCTCCTCGACGTCATTGGCGCACGGTCGACTGGCGCAGTCGCGCGCATGAGCGGCGGCCTTGTCCAAGAAGCGACGTTCGCTGTGCTCCCCGCCGTGCCGCCCACGGTGTGTGCCGTCCTGACGTTTGCGACCATGACGCCCGTGCTCGTGAGCGTGTGGAAGTACCCCGACGCGTCGCTCTTCATGTCTGCGCTCGTGTACTGCATGATGTGCGCGTTCCAGCTCGGGTACCACGTGCACGAGAAAGCGATCTTGCAAGTGCTCTTGCCGCTCGGGCTCTTGGCGGCCGAGAGCGTGAACGACATGCGGCTCTACCGCTTCGCGTCGATCGTTAGCACGGTCTCGCTCTTCCCACTGCTCTTCACACCAGCGGAGCAAGCGACCAAGGTCCTGCTCGCAGCTGTCCATGCGCTGCTCGCGTACGTTGCGCTCGAGCCATTCATCAAGCACTCGCTCAAGACGCGGCACATCAAAGCCAGCGCTGTGGGCATGAGCAGCGTTGAGAAGCTCTACCTCAGTGTCTTAGTCGCCACAGTCGCTGTTGCCATGGCGTTCCCGTACGTCCCCGTCGTCGGCCGCAAGTACCCGTTCGTGCCGCTGATGCTCTTCTCCGTGACCTGTGCAGTTGGGAACCTCTACGTCTGGGCCATGGCGCTGCACCAGCACTTCCGCAAGCTCTCGGCCGTCAAGTCGTACCTCCAGACGTCACACGTGCCGACATGAGCGACAGACGACCTAGGTACTTAGTGCTAGTGAGCAGGAACGGAAGGACGAACCTCCGTGTGCAGACATCAGAGCGAGCGACTCGGTCGCCTCGCGTCCGTATCGTTGATCCTAGAGTAATGTACTTCTGCGGCTGCTACTGCGTGCCTCCCGGGCTTCAAATGAGTCGATCGCACTCGACTTCAGCGTCGTAGTAGCGCGAGAGGAAGAGTCCGCAGCCTGGGAGGATGCGTGGCAGACCGGAGCGATCGACGACAGGGTCGACTGACGCTATGACGATGTGGATGCCTGTCGAGCGATCGAAAGCATGACGCAAGTCAGATCTCATACAGTGCGTGAGCACACACAAGGACGACGGTCGCTGTACCTGGGAACGTGTGCAAGAGGCGCTGGACGCCGTCTTGCGAAGCGAGGACACACGTGAAGTAGATCGCGCGCTCTTGGACGCCTTCGCTGCGCAGGACCTGCTCGCCAGTGGCCACATCCACGCACTTGACAGTCAGACCAGCGCTGCTTTCGGTTTGGGACGACGACTAGGAAGCAAGGTCGTACCTCGATCGCTTGGCACGCAGACGTGCCAGTCACACACTCGGTGTCAACAAGGAGCACGTTGCACGTGCGCACGGCAGGCGGGAGCGAGTAGCTCATGCTTCGCGCGAGCATCCGAATGTCGCGACTACCGAACGCTATCGAGCCTAGGTCGTCGAGAGCAGTCGCATGTCAGTGAGCTGCTTCATGAGTGTGTGAGAGTGTCGTCAATGGTCGAGCGAGAAAAGGGCCGTCAGCGACAACGTACCAGTTTGCCCTTCGAGCACGAGACTCTCGAACGCTTCAAGGAGTGGACATCCGCCATTGCCGATCCCAACTGCGACGTATGGTGCTGAGCTCTCAACGCCTCGCCACACTAGCTGCTGCGACATCGTGACAAAGACCGAGACTTCTGGCGCCATTGCGAGCGCTTCTTCGAGAAGGAGTCTGCGAGTCAGCAACCAGTATGTCAGTCGCCCATCGCTGTCGCCGACACGAGCATAGAGGTGTGCTGGTGTGCTGTGCGCACCGGATCATGCGGTCCGCCGCGTTCCGAAAGACTGGCGACGACGACCGGCAGTCCCGCAGTCGCGTGAGCAGCTGCAGCATTGCAGGTGAGTGCACTTCGACAAGAGTTGTTGCGCGGCCGCCACTGCGCTGGCTACTGCCTCCGCTCCCGCCACTGCTGCTGCTGTGCTGACTGCACAGTGTTGACGTCCAGTACACAACTCTTGCATGAGCACGACAACCACGCACACAAAGAACGCGCATGGAGGCGTACCGGCCGCGGGCGAACTGGAGACCTGGGGGTGGCGGAGGAAGGCGTGGCGGGGGAAACTGGCTGCCTGTGCGACTGCTGCTTGGGGGTGCGCCGCTGCTTGTGTTTCTGCTGCTGAACTGACCGAGGTTGTTGCTCAGGAACCCTGAACTGGTTTGACTGGTGCGGTCGCTGCTGCTCGCACTTGCATCGTAGCTACTGCCGGCACCACCGCTGCTTCCGCCGTGATTGTTTCCACTGCGGTCGCGTACGTCCAGTCGACTGGAGCCAGCACCGGGCTGCGGTGGGCACCCATGAGGGCTAGTACACCCATCGATGTCGTCACAGCCGCCAGCGCTGCCGCAGGAATGGCGTGAGTCTCCTGCACCGACTTGGACTAGCTGGCTCAAAGCAGGTGGTTGAATGGCGATCGATGCAGCAGGTACTCCTGCTGCCACCACCACTCGCTGCTGCTGTGCACGGCGCATGATCGTGTCGCGGTTCTTGAATGTATTGCAAATCGCAGCACGCGTGACGCCGTAGTCGCGTGCAACGTCCGACTGCTTCTCGCCGCTCTGAATGCGCCGTATCGCCTCCAAGCGCTCGTCTTCGTTCATGTAGCGCTGCTGGCGTTGCGGTCGTTGACTCTGTTGTCCACTTGCTGGCGGCTGCTGGCTACTGGTATTGGAGACAGCGTTCATCGACCCTGGAGGCATTGGTAAGTGTCCTTGTGGCAGTGCGAACGGAAGCGCAGTGGTTGAGTGAGGAGTACTCGCAAGACCAGTGCTGCTACGTTGTAGACCTGGAACCCATGGAACCACTGCAGTCGACTGCAGTGGTACTGGAGGTGTTGGCAATGGCAAAGGTTGAGGCAAACACGCATGGCGTGGTGTTGGTGTCGTCGTCGCTGCAGCCGGCGTCGTCGCGCCACCTCCAGACGGTGTTGGCAAGTTTTCGTGCTGCGCCATGCTCCAAAGCAGTTGTGCGAGGGCTCGACTGTCATGAGTGGACGCTTCGTTCGTCTCCCTCTCTCACTCGGACGACCACGTCGCGCGCGATCCGCAGGTCCCAGACACCCGACGACGACCAACTGTGCAATGTCAGGCGCATGCGAAGTTTTCGAGTGCAATGCGTATGTTTCGAGAACGTCACTGTCCTGCTTTTCACTTGGTGAATATAGACTGCGTACTTCTACATCGCTTTGCGTATGTTTCGAGCTCTTCACTGTACGTGCGTCTCGTCGCAAAGTGTCTCCATGCGCGCGCCAGTTCGCAAGCTTCAGAATGTTCATCACTGCGTTTCTCACGGGTGTCGTACTTTAGACGACGGTGGTGGTGCAAGACTTGGCGCCTCGCTTCCGAGTGAAGGACTCAAGCGACTTGGTGCTGACGTAGGAGCTCACTTCCGCTAGCACGCGTTTTCGAGAATGTGTAAGCAGTACAGTCACTGGGTTGACACCTACGCATGTGGTTAGAAACATACGCGCCTAGGAGTGTCAAAATGAATAGATAGACGACCATATGTAGCAATTTTTGCATAGTTGCAGTGCTCGCTCGCACCTTCGTGTCACTCGCTCACGCACGAGCAACAGCAGCAACAGAAGCGAGCGAACGACACGATGGCCAAGTCGGCGCTCGCGCGCATCGACTTCTTCCGGTGCGCCTCTCCGCTTCCTCTTCTCCCCTGCTCTCTCGCTCTCGCCTGCCTCCAGGCCATCGCCGCGCTTGCCTGTGTCTCACTGTTCCTGCAACGACGCCCATGTGCGAATGACTATGTAGCAAAGTGCCGGAAGAGCTCCAGATCGGCAGCGCAAGCGGTCGGTTCTTCTCGCTCTTTTCGTTTGCGCTCATGGTCGTGCTCGTGTACGCGCACTACGACGCGTACCGGTCGCAACGCACCAAGTCGTTCGTGACGCTCGACGAGCACCAAGAGGACCGCTTGCGCATCAACTTTAACGTCAGTCTCCTCGCTGTGCCATGCGCGCTCGCGAGCGTCGACATGTCGGACCACATGGGCCAGACGTTCGTGAACATCACGCGCCACGTGCGGCACTTCCAGCTCGCGTCCGACCGCACGAGCGGCGACGTTGCACGCTTGGACGAGGTCGTGATCGACGACCACGCGCTGGGCATCCCAGTCTGGGGCGGCACAGACCGCACGGTCCACAGCGGCGTGCACTACTCGACGCCGCTCACGGCCGCGACGTTCGACGACTTTATGCTCAAGTACGAGCTCGTGCTCGTGAACTACTACGCGCCGTGGTGTCCGTTCTGCCAGCAGCTCAACCCCGAGTGGGAGCGCGCGGCGGCGCAGCTCGACGACCATCCCGAGTACGCTGAGCGCGTGCGCATGGCGTCGGTCGACTGTACGGACCCAAGCGCGGCGTGGCTCTGCCGTCGTGCGCACATCCGCGCGTTCCCATCGATGCTCGTACGTCTCGTGCTGGTGCTAGCTCGCTCCGTCGTCCAGTGTATCGTTTGAGGTGGGTCGAGAGACCTCACTGTCTCGCTGTGCCCTAACAGTGCGCTGTGGTGTGGCTGTGCCTGTGTAGATCTACATGTACGGCAGCACATCGACGCGGTTCATCTACAACGGACCGCGCACCGCCGACCACTTGCTCCAGTTCCTCGACCTGTTCTTCCGCCGTCTCGAGCCCGATGCGGACTTTGCCGAAGAGGTGAACGCGAACAGCAACACGCTCGGGCTCCCAGTGCACGTGAGCCACGACAACGTCGCGGCGCTCGACTTGCCAAAGGTCAAGCGGACTGTCCCAGTTGGCGCCGTCGAAGGCTGCGAGATCTCGGGGAGTCTGAGCGTGAACCGCGTGCCAGGGAAGATCGTGTTCACGGCGCGGTCGCCGGACCAGTCGTTCGACTTCCGCGCGATCAACGTCACGCACCGCGTGAACCACTTCTCGTTCGGCCAGATGAAGCGGTCGGAGCACTTGGTCGACGGCGCGCGGCAGCTCGTGACGTCCGAGCGCTACCCACTCGACTCGAAGATCTTCTACGCCGAGAACGACAACATCACGATCGAGCACTTTATGAACGTACGTCTCTGTGTGCCGTAGGTGTCTTCGATGTCCTCGGTCCTCATGGCTAGGACGAAGGCGAAGGCGTCTTTGGTCCGAGATGTCCTAGACTGGCTGGCTGGTAGATTGGGAGGCTGAGCCTAACCTCGAACGCGTGGGTCGCTCGCGTGCGCTTGCTAGGTCGTGGGCTTTGACCATGAAGACACGCGGCAGTCGATGTTCGACCTCGTCGAGCGCATCTACGAGTTCTCTGCGAGCAGCAACCAGTACAACGCGACGAATACGCTCCCGGCCGCGCTCTTTTCGTTCGACATCTCGCCGCTCGTGATCCGCGTCGTGTCGGACTCGCTCCCGCTCTACCGGTTCCTCACGTCGCTCTGCGCCGTCGTTGGCGGCGTGTTCACAGTCATTGGGATCCTCGACTCCGGCGTCTTCCACGCCATGAACTCGATCAAGAAGAAGCAGCAGCTCGGGAAGCTCAGCTAGAGAGGGCGTCGCCTGCTAGAGTCCGTCCGGCAGTTGGGCTGCCTCGCCGCACTACAGAGGCGCTAATCACTAGACACTTCACTTGACTGAGCACGTGTGGGTCTCTCGGCACTGTTGCAGGGCATCGTGAGGATCAGTCCAGCGCCGTCCACTGCATCAAGTGGCGACGGCAGATCCCCCACACTGGAGAACGGGGACTCGCTGGTCGTGGACTGACGACACACGTTTGCTTGAGATCGGATGTACATATCGAGCGGCTAGAGCTAACGGAGCGGGAGACGAGTGAGCTCGAGACTGGAGCTTGATGGGCGACTACACGAGATACTCCATCGCAACTTCGGCGTTGTAGTAGCGATCGAGAAACGCGCCGCAGCCAGGGACGATCGTTGGACGTCCGAACCAGTCGACGTACGGATCAACGGCAGCGACCACGATGTGCACGCCTGGAAACGCGTCGTGGACGTTCTGCACGCCCTCGTGCGACGCGAGCACACACGTGAGGTAGATCGCGTGCTCTGGCACGCCTTCACTGCGCGCGACCTGGACATCAGATCAGACACAGGTGCGTTTGGCGTGAGCTCGAGTCTTTTCGTCCGTCCGAGTCGGTCGAGAAGCAGCATTCAAGCACGCTCGTACATTGATCGCATGACACGCGGCTGCGCCGGTCACACACTCGCAGTCGACGAGAACGACGTTGCAGTCGCAGATGTCGCGCGGCAGTGAGAAGCTCAGCCGTTGTGTGGAGCCAAGCGCGTCGCGGCTTTCAAACGCGACGGCACCTGGACAGGCATTCGGTCAGTGCGCATCGAGCCCATGTGTGTCAGTCGCATCGCGTTGGCATCGACTGGACTCCACCGCAACCGATCGAAGACGTACCCGTTCGTCCGCCGAGCACGAGTTCGCTGAAGCACTGCAGCAACGGGTGGCTGCTGCTTCCGATCCCGATCGCTACGTACGGAGCGATGCTATCAGTGCCTTGCCATCTTTGTCGCTGGGGCGTCGTGACCGACACGGGGGCAGCCGGTGCCATCGCGAGTGTCTCTTCAAGGAGCAGTCTGGCGCCACGAGTCCACACAATCCGCGTCAGTCAGTCCTTGGCACTTGCATTGGTACAAGACGATCATGCAGAGTGTCACGCAGCGCACCGGATCATGCGGTCAGCTGCGTTCCGAAAGACATGCGGTGGTGACTCGCGATCGCGGAGACGCGCCAGTAGCTGCTGCATCGCAGCTGTGTCGATGACGCGAAGACTTGGCGCTGGCGACAGAGGCGCACTGGCGCTGCTGCGATGGCCATTGAGCGAGCACACATGTCACCGTCAACACCAAGACACATCCGGTAATGGTGAGTCCAGCAGCGCACATGAACGAGCAACATACCTGAACCGATCGACTAGGAGACTCGATAGCGCTGGAGGCGACCAGTTCGTCCCGCTGCTCGGGCTTCCAGCTCTCGCTTGACTCGACAGGTTCGGAGAGATCTCACTGTGCGGGGACGAGCTGCCACCTGCCAAGCTGGTGCTGATCGCGCTCACGTGGCTTGAACTAAAGTCGGTGCTATCGGTAGTGCTGCTGATGCGTCCAAGTGGACTCGAGCGCACACCAGAGCCTGGGTGTCTTGGGTAGTCGTGTTCTCTCGCGTAGCCATCTTCTTGGTCGCACACGCTTGAGGCTTCAGGCGGAGATCTCGGTGACGTGGTGCTCAGCATTGAGTCACTCAATGGTGCTGATTGCAATTGCTGTGTGCGCCACAGGATCGCTTCACGGTTCTTGAACGTGCTGCTGATCGCAGCACGCGTGACGCCGTAGTCGCGCGCAACGTCCGACTGCTTCGCGCCGCTCTGGACACGCCGTATCACATCCAAGCGCTCGTCGTCGCGCATGTATCGGTGCCGACGAGAGAATGGCGCCGATCCCGTCTGCTGCTGCGTCTTGTGCTCGCTGGAGTCTGACGACCTGTTGCTGCCTGACGACTCGCTGTTGTTGCCCAAAGACCCTGAGCGCGCGCGTGAGGGTGGCAGCAGTGTGGACGCAGCTAGCACCGTCGGCGAGTTGTATGTGTCTGGCTTTTGCATCGATCGTGCTGAAGGTCCAGCGGGCTGAGCGCTTGTATCATGCGTGAGCGATGGCGCAGCTGACAAAGCAATCGACACGGAGCTGCTGGCCGTCACTGCGAGCGACACGACTGAAGCGGCATCGATCGTAGTAGTAGTAGCGCTGGCTGGACGTAGCGGCGACGTGAGCAGCGGCGACGAGTTCGTGCCCGGCATCGCAGCGCCTCGCTCAATGCGGTCGTTGACTATCCGAGAGAGAACGCGCAGTTGTAGTCGCTCTCTGTCGAACTCGGCAAATGCAGCAATGAAGTGCAGTGAACACCTCGGCGTCATCACGCCCAACACACCCGCGTTTTCATATGCGCAGAGCGTCTACGAGTTCGGGAAGTGGCGACAGGTAGCAGCGACGCGGCGGCAAAGTGCACTCCTCTCAGTTAGCGACTGTGGGAGCTCATCAACTCATACGCAGCACATGCGTGGGCTCAAAGCCGTCGAGGCTTCGACTCGCGAGCACACCTTGTAGTCGACTTCAAAGCGCAATGTGGAGCGCGCGCCTCGTGGACGAGAGAGACCGAGAGATCAGTATGCGCCGGCGCGTCGCAGTCAGTGACGCAAGCGAGAAACGCGACCACTGCGCTTGACCACTTGCTGCTCTCGAGTTCGTCAGTCTTCATCAAACGACAAGTATGGGCGTAGCGTGGAGCTCCACGTACGCTTCCAATTTGTCTGTCTCGATGAGGTAGAGCTCACGTGAAGCTGCGAGGCCAAAGCATGAATGAGCGGTTGCCAACCAACGCTTGGAGATATGGTCAAACCGCGGACGTTCGAGGCCATTGACCAAGGAAGGAAGGGGCACGCGCTGATCGCTGTAAGCAACAGACACATGGCACCGCCGTGGCCCAGGTGTGGCGGGTCCCAGTCAGCTCGACGACGCTTGTGTTCGAGACGATCTCGTCCCAGACACAAAAGTTGGTCGTCAGTCGGAGACTGTTCGCCATCTACACGTACACAGGAGCAAGTGCCGAGTGGCAAAGGCAGCTAGACCACGGTTGGCGATCTCGATCGACTCCACGAGATTGATCGATGGTTCAGTGTCATGTGCCGTGGACTCTCTAGGCTGCTCCAATCACGCCTCGTCACGTGCTCGCTCCGAGATCGAGGCGACGACAGCCTGCGCTGCCTCGACAAGGACTGCAGGAGCAATCGCGTATACGTGGTCGATCGCGCCTGCACCGCAGAGCAATCGGTCCTCAGCGAGCAAGCGCTCGTCCACGACGACTTGAATGTCCTGCTGCTCGCGGAGTCCGAGTGGACCAACGCAGCCGCGCGAGTACCCAAAGACGCGAATGAGCGTCTGCGTTCATGCAAGCGCGCCGTCACGGAGCAGTCAATGGCACAAGTCAGTCCTCAAGACCAACAACGATAGCACTCCGAGCCAGGACAAGACGCACCTGTTGATCAGCGAGCACCACATCGTCTGCAGCGACGCCCAGCACTTGGCCAAGCGCCGCCATATCGATCGACCCATCCAGCGCGACGACAACAGCCGCGTATCGTGACAGCGCAGTCCGTGCGCGGTCGCTCGAGCTACTGCTGCTACTCGAGCGCACGACTACAGCGATGGTCTTCACAACTACACCATGCGGCGTTCGGACACTGCCATCCCACGTGCCATCGCTACGCGCGATCGTGTGGAACGTTGGCGCGTCTGTGAGCTCTAGCTCTGTGAGTGCGACGCGAACATCGTCGAGACTCAGCGGCGGCACTGCTGCGACCCAGTGACCAAACGACGGCGCCGCGGCGACAGTGACAACTGCAAACTGCTTCAGACACGCAAGGATGTCCGCTGGCGTTTGCGACGGCACATCTGCGAGCAGATGCAGTGTGATCTGCTGCACTGCGAACGCGTCCTTTGCCGCATACGTGAGCTGGCTCTGCGTCAGTGGCCGCGCGCTCCAGTCCGAGCACTGCTCCTCCTTGTCGACGTCGTCATCGAGACACACGCGTGCGAGCTGGGCGAGGCCCCACTTGCTCGCAGGAACGCGGCGATAGAGCGCGAGCTGCTTGAGCTCGACGAGGAGCTTGTCGCTCGTCTCGCAGCTGTCATTCTCATCCTCGTCGCCGTTGCCGCTCGGCGCAAAGAGTCCTGGGAACGAGACTGCGAGGCGCTTGACGTCGCTCGTGACGCAGAAGCCCACGAGTGTAAACGTTGCTGGCCGCGTCCAAATGAACTCCAGTGGCGCTGCTGCGGCTTCCCCGAGCGCTTGGACGTCGACAACAAAGACACGGTCGCCGATTGCGAGCTGGTACACGCTCAGTCCTTCCGGCTCACTGCTCGGAGCATCGTCAACCTCGTCGTTCTCTCGCTCGTTTTCTTCATCGACTCCAGTGGCGGCGCTCGAGCGAAGGAACTGCGGACGCCACTCGCAGTCCATGCCAATGACCACGCGACGCATCACAGCGAGCGGATCGCCTTCGCCAATCGCACAGGCGGCGATGATGTCTTGCTCCTGGGTAGCAAGTCGCGTGAGCATCGCGTTGAGCTGGCTTGGCGTCTCGACAAACTCCCAGCTCAGCAGCGGTGGGCCATTCAGTGTCAGGAGCGACCGGTTCGCCTCATGGTCGATCAACGGACCAGCGTACGTTAGACGGAGGCTGTGGCTGCTGTCGTGATGGCGCCCGAGGCTTCTCAGCGCCACGCGGTCATGCGGGTGCTGGGCGACGTGCTGCTCTGCCATTGCTCTATGAAGACGCTTGAGCGCTTTCAACATGCTGAGACGCACGAAGCGCTGAGCGAGCTGCTGCTGGAGCGCAAGGTCGTGGCTCTGGACTGCCAAGTGCTCGGCACTCGTCCAGTCCGCTGCGTCGACGAGCGCGCCAAACACAGCGTGCACGAGCGCCGTCGTGCGCTCAGGGTCCAGGCCAGACCGACCGCTCAGCCAAAAGACTTTGATCGTCTCAACTGCGATCGCATTCGCCCGCAGTGTGCGGTAGCGGAGTAGGTCCTGGGCCACCGTCTCGATTGGATGGCAAGGAGCAGCGTCGTGTGTCTCACTGTCGTTGAGCCAGCCTGTGCCCGAGCGGCGGCAGATCACATCAGCTGCTCGAAGCGCCAAGAAGACGTAGCTCCACGCCTCGATGTCCTGCACGACGCGGAGGCAGAGCGCTTGCCACCCACGCTTGTCGATGTTGTCGCTTGGATGCGACTGAGCGGACGGCGCCAGCACTTCAAACGCGTCGAGGATCAAGTGGCCGACGCGCTGCGCTGCTTTCACGCCCTGCAGCGTCTGGGACGATGAGGATCTCTCGCTCGCGGGCAGCATGAGGCACTGTAGGCACGCGAGGACAAACGCTGCAGCGGCGTCGCCAACACTGTCGAGACTCGCAGCCTGCTGCTCGTGCTGGGACTCGAGCACTGTCCGGATCGAGGCTTTGAGGTTCGTGTGTGTGAACGACGGCTTGCGGCTCGCGCCTACGACAGTGAGCAGCTCGTCGCAGAGCGCGCGCGGTGCGATCGAGTGTGGCTGTGCGAATGCGTGCTGCTTGCGCTCGAGCGACTGGGCGAGCTCGTCGTCGCTTGGCTTGACGATCACACTACCGTGGACCCACTCGCGCCGTCCTTCGTACTCGCGCGCGGCTAGAGTGTCAGCTCCAGCACTTGCACTCGTGCTGTTGCTCGCCGCAGCGACGCGCCGGAAGCGCACTGCGTCGTGGCAGAGCGGTCGCGGGTCCCAGGACGCAGGGTCGAGCGCAAAGCCGCGCGAGAGCTCTTTCCAGCGCTGCGGCGCGTCGCTTGCAGCCTCGTACTCTACGTCATCAGGTTGGCAGCGCACGAGCTCAGCGATGAGCAGCGGCATGATGACTGCGCTCGTTGCTTGAGGCGTCGAGGCGACCGTGGCAAAGTGTTCTTGTGCGACGGCGACGAGCGCATCGAGCGTCAAGAGCTCGAGCGTCTCGATCCCGAGACTTGCGTCGCCGTCGACAATCACAGCGTCAGCACTGTCGGTGACGGTCGCTTCATGGGCGACCACCGGGGAGAGCCAGTGGAGCTTGGGCAGCACGGCAAAGCGGCTTGGACCGACTCCAGCGGCGGTATTCGCGTGGACTTTGGCAGGGAGCTCACGTGCCAAGTCGGACGTCCACCAGCCGCGCAAGTGGTCGGGCGCGATGCTTGGGTGGCTCAGAGGATCTTGATCTTGTCCTCGGCAGTCGAGGACGCTGTCCACTGTCCGAGACGCGGTCGTGGGGTTCGTGTGGAACGCCCAGTCGTGGCGCTGCGTCACGTCCGCCGTGCGAGCAAAGTGACTGAGCGGGTAGAAGAGGTAGCCGCGCAGAACCATGTGCGACGTGACTGCGTCGCTGTAGTGCGTCTCGAGCCAGCGCTGGACGCTCTCGCCTCTGCACATTGCGAGCTTCCGCGCGACCTCCTGCACGCGCCACGCGAGGTTCTCGCCCAAGTGCGGCCCGACGAACTGCTCGAGCTGGACAGGATGCTGCGTCGCCGCGGTGTCTGCGTCCTCGAGTGGATGGAGTAAGAAGAACTTGACCGACGACTCGACGTGCAGGTCCTGGTACGGAAGCGCCACGACTTCGATGGACGTACTACTACTACTACTACTGAGGCTGGCGTCGTCGTCATCGGCGCACCGTGTGAGGCGCAAGAGGAACTTGAGCTGTCCGACCGTCTGCCCTGACGCCGAGACGATCTGCTTCCCAAGTGCGAACCGCTCGACGTGGAAGAGCGGACAGAAGCGCAGCCAGTACTCGAGGAGCGTTGCAAAGTAGACCCCAAGTGCGAGCATCTTGCCTTTCGACCGTGTTGCGCCTGGGACGCACAGCCACAGACACGCCGCGCATTCACTGTCAGAGCGGACTAGCCCGTCTCTGTGGTCTATGAGCCCACTGTCACGAGCACGCACCTCGGAGAAACGCAACGAGGTGGCTCGGATCGGCGTCCAGTGCTCTGAGCCACGCAATGACGCGCGGGTGGTGCTGCACCTCCTCCTCGTCAGCGCCAAACATGCGCGTCGGCAGGACCGGAAAGTGCGCGGCAGCGAGCATGTGCGGACTGCAGAAGGCCCAGAGCAGGTCGCGCACGACCTTGTGCGCGTAGAAGTGCTGGCGGCAGGCGCTCGGTGCATCTGGAGCTACTGCTGCTGCTGCCATGGTGGATGATCGCAATGCACACATTCTTGTGCGCTGGTGTCGAGTGCGCCATAAAATAGATTCCAGCAGCATAGTGAATGTAATATAAATAGATGCACATTATGATACGGCGCGATGCTGTCCGCTCAGAGCTCCACGTCCTTTCACGTCCGCGTGGGCTGCGAGGCGGATGAAGACAGCGATGGTCGTGTTCAGCAACACACGCATTCACATGCAAAGCACACACTCGGCCCAAGCACACACTCGGTCCAATCCGTCAGTCGCCAACACCGACTGTCAGTCCGAGCCCGAGACCTCGCAAGCCACTCCTAGGTCCCTCTGGTCCTATCGACTCTCTCCCTCACTCGCCTCACGCACGCGCCGGCGCTGGAGCCTTCTGTTCGTCATCCTCATCGTCGCTCCCATCTTCATCCTCGACAGTCTCGAGCCCTTCATCAACTTCGACGTCAACGTCGCCGACACTCGCAGCCACTGGTCCAATCACCTGCACGCTGCCGTGGCGCGTGAGCACCGGCGGTGCGGCACGCGCACTCGCGACGCGCGTGAGCGCTTTCGACTCGGCCGTCTCCTCGACTGCGTCCACTACTGTCGCAGCCTCGGCGTCATCCGTCGGCGCCGTGGCGAGGAACCGCAAGGCGCCGATCGCACTCAGCGCCTTGATCTTCTTGCGCGCGCGCTTCCACTTCGCCGCGACCGTGAGCTTGGCGTTGATGCGGAAGCCCTCCATGAACTCGTTGATGTTGATCTCGCCGTCGTGGCTAAAGTCCATCATCTTCATGAGCTCCTTCGCAGTCATGTCAAACGCCTTGGTGCCTGGCGGCAAGTGCGCGTTCAAGAGCGCAATGCCACTCGCGAGCTCGTCGAGCGTGATCGTGCCGTTGCCGTCGCGGTCGAGGACGCGGAAGAGTGCTTCGAGGCGACTGCGGTGGCGGTAGAGCGAGTTGAACGCCGCGCGGCGCTTGAGGTGCGCAGCGTCGTCGCCACTGTCCTCGGTCCCGCCTGTCCCTGCTGTCATGCCGCCTTCAGCGTTGTAGCGCGCGAGGAAGTCGTTGTACGGGACCATGCTCTCAGCGTCGACCGCCGTAAGCAGCGGCTGGAGCGCTTTCCAGTCGAGCGACAGGTCTAGGACGTCCTCCATGATGGTGCCCCAGACCGCAGTCGTGAGCTTCCCAGTCGCACTCGCGTCGGCTTTGACGAACGCGTCCAAGAGGTCGTCGCGGTGCTCAATGATGAGCGAGAAGAGCGCATCGAGGTTCGCAATGCCCATGTCGCGCGCTTCGACGCTCGCCATGTACTGGAAGAACGCCGGCTTGGCCGTCCGGTCGGACGGAATGCGCATGAAGCAGCCGAGGTTGTTCGCTTTGCCGCAGTAGTTCGACGCCGAGAAGAGCGTGACGAGCATGCCGAGGTCGCCGTACGGCCAGTCAAAGCCGCGCGGGACGCACTCGTGCGATCGGACAATGAGCGCGAGCTTGTTCTTCGTCATGAACTTCTGGACCACGTCCGGGCCGTAGTTGATCCCAGCGCCGCGCTTGTTCTCCTCCCAGCCTTTCGATGTCTTTGGGTCGCTCCAGAGCAAGTCGCGGATGATCGTCATCTGCCGATGCGGCTCTTTCTCGGCTTTCGTCTTCGGCTTGTCGCGCCAGCGCGTGAGGTCGTAGCCAGTGCGGTCGAGCGCATTGAGGTCCCGAAGGAGCAGCGGCTCGCGGCCAATGCCGCCGTGGACAATCAAGACGCGGTTGTCCACGAGCGTCGCGAGCGGCAAGTGCTGGAAGCTCTCGCAGAAGAGGTCAAAGATGAACCGGTCGTACTTTTGCTCGCACTCGCGCATGAAGCCAAAGACCTGCGTGATCGAGACCTCTTCGTGGTTCCCGCGGTTCACGACCACGTGGTCTGGGTACAGGATCTTGAACAAGTAGATGATGACTGTGATCTCGACGCCGCGGTCGCCGCGGTCGACAATGTCGCCGTTGAACACGTACGGGTTCGTCTTGGACGGCAAGCCGTTCTCGCGGAAGATCAAGAGCAAGTCGTCGAGCTGACCGTGCAAGTCGCCGACGACCGTGACGTGGTTCGCCGGCGCGACTGTGAACGCGACGAGGTTCGGTGCGCGGCGGAAGAGCGCCATGGCCTCGTTCACGACGCGCACGATCACGTGGCGCTGGATCTTCTGTCCATTGCGGCAGGACTCGATCATGTCCGTCGCGTTCGCGAGCGTGATGACCGCGTCGAGCTCTTTGCCGTGGACGTACATGTTCGCAATGTCAATGTGGCCGACGACTTGCTCCGACACGGTCTTCCCGAGTGCGAGCGACGCCGGCGGCGGTGGTCCATCGCTGTTGATACTGGTGTCTGGGTCGAGTGGGGCAGAGCGACTGGGGTCGTCGAGCCCTGGGATGTACTTGCTAAGGGCGTCGAGGAAGACCGAGAGGTTGAGCTGGCGGCGCACACAAGTGTGAAGTCGTCAGTGTGCGATGTGAGAGGGAGAGACTGAGAGTGTGTGTGTGAGAGAGAGAGAGGAGGAGGACACGTACGACGTCGGCCTCTTCGCGGTTCTCCAAGTCGTTAAAGAGCTTCCAGTTCGAGATCGGGTCGTCGCCTTTCGACTCCTTCTTCTTCACTGGCGGCGGCCCAGACGCGCCTGCTCGCATCTCGTTAGTACAGTGTGTACCATCCGCACACGCTCAGGCAACACGAGGATGGTCACGACGCACCTTTAGCATTCGGCTGTGGCGGTTGCTGCTGCTGTTGCGTCGCTGAAGGCGCAGGTGGCGCAGTGTTCTCCTTCCCACTGCTCAGCGCAGACGGCGACGGTCTGTGTGCGTCGAATTGACCGCAGCATCCGCACACAACAGACAGTCAGTCGGTTTGTTGCGTGGCGCAGCACGCACATCGAGAGCGCATACAGACGTACGGAGGCGTGCGCTTGACGCCTTTGCTGCTGGACTTGCGCGGGACGCCCTTGCCCACGACGCGGTTGTCGACCGAGTACTTGTTCCCCATCCTGCCGCCGTCACGACGACTGCTGCTGCTGCTGCTGTCTATGATGATGTGAGGAGCTACAGCTGGAGAGCGCGCGAGAAGTGGGTGTGCGTGTCAACGCAAATTGCACGTCTTTTCTCGAACCATTCTCACAAATCAATAAAGACATACAAAAATCAACGAGAATGTACCAGGAAAAGACACGCAAACTGAAACACACAAGGTCTCTCTTGGTCCCTCAAACAAATACTATTTAATGAGGTATATTCTTTTGACATCAACGGCATTTGATTGGCTCAGAAAGTCAACTTACCCACATTTGAATCTTTAATGACCTCAAGCAAACATGGTCCTTCACTCGAGGGTCTCTCTAAATTGGTGCGTTCATAGCAAATTCAAAGTGAGGTTACTCAATACATCTTGAAAAAGATATGTGATGTCGCAATACAATATCATGGTACTCCTTGTTTGATAAAATACGATATCTTGTCATGAATATCCGATGATGCGGAATACATCGGACAAAATTTGGTTTCTACATTCTTCAACACACTCACAACTTCAGCACGAACACATACGAGTGCCATCAGAGATTGCCGACTCGCTTGCGCGCTCTTGACCCGCCGGACAAGATTCGACACCATCAAGAACGTTTGATCATCTTACATTCCAAGTAGTTGATCCCAACCCAAAACAACCCCGACTTTATCGCCCGCTCACACGGACCAACTCACAAACCGTTTGGCTTTCCGATACTCCGACATCAAAATCCAAACAGATCTCTTCAATACCAATCCCAAACTCAGTGTTACTGTTATACTTTCAACGTCTGATGAGCATGCCCCGAACTTCATTATGCACAAGCCACATATAGTAAAACCTTCTTCCGCACACAACTACCAAAAGTATCAACTTAGAGTGTGTGGTGTACTTCTTCAACGCAATCTTCGGTCACCGCTTCGAAACCCCCCAACGTCTCGAACGCAGCTCGAACAGCGACGAACGTGCAGTCGTTCAACTCGCTCGCTCTCATGACCTGAACTGCGTGTCTTGAGGTACTGCTCAAACGGGAACCGACGCTTGACGTTGTCGACCCAATCGTCAACGAGACCGAGAAGAGCTCCATGCCCATCCTGGCGCAGCGACGACCCAGGCTCGTACGTGAACGAGTAGCGCGGCTTGCCAGTTACGACGTCGGCATCTTCGAGCCACATGACGCGGTAGTGCTGCTCGCCGAAGAACTCTCTGCGGTCGGCGATGCTCGCGAACTTGAACAGTTGATTTGACCTTTGAGCCGTTTCTCTCGCTGCGTCTTTCGCAATCGACCCGTACTCTACCTTTGAACGACGACTGCGAGGCGGTGTTTGCGATCTTCTTCCGTTGCTCCATTCGCTCGCCCTCTTCCTCTTCGTCCCGCGCGTTCGATCTGCAACGGTCGAGACGACTGGTGCCTGAGACCCCGAAGCCAACGGTGATACTCCCATAACGCGCAAGACCCAGTCAAGCCACGGCGATGCGAGGGGAGTCCGCCATTCACCTCCGAACCAACAGACTCCGAGTCGCTCAACCGGTCGCTCTGCTCGCTGTCGCCCTACACGACTGGGCTTGATGGAGAGCTCGACGGCATGCGTGGTTGCTGGCAAAAACGACAATGATAGCTAAAGCACATGCACTCACACGCGATCTGGATTTTTACAACGCGACAACCCCATCTCCCAAGATGCACAACACAAGCGATTTGCGAAAGTGACACCCGGATAAATCTGATACATAGACAACATTCAACGCGACGACCCAAAATGCACAACAAAACCGATTTGCAAAAATCGGCCACGAGCAGAATCGATCTGGAGACCACAACATCACTCTCTACAACTCGAGCTACAAGACACTTGCGTGCACAAACAGTTGTGTTAGTTTGTTTGCACACGCAACACACAACACGCAACACGCACACACGAGTCTACGACGCATACGAAGAAGATACACAACTCCAACGCACACACACCATCAAGACCACAAACAAGACATAGAAGGACACGTGTACACTAGTATTTAGATTGTAAGTTGCCAGGTAGATTGAGAAGCCACCTCTGTCTAACTGATCAATAGACAACCTTCAACAGACCACGTGGCCACAGCGACGCATCAAACAACACTCACACACTCACCAACACACACATCACACATCACAACTATCACAACA
>JAASFT010000111.1:0-39626 GCA_023333885.1 Globisporangium parvum
CCTCGATCTTCGCCACCTCTCCCCTCCCCGCATCAAGGCAAGACACCTAACTAGAATTGTAGCATAGAAGTTCGACTGCCAGTCCTCTGGCCGAAGAAGGAGTCCAGCCTAACAAGTTAGGTTATTTGCCCCCCCCAGTCGTCACGAAGGTCCACCAGACACTGGTGTGCCAGACTCAAGTGCGGACCAGTGGGCGGTCTCGAACCCACCAGCAGCAACGTGGACGATCGGCGAGGACGAGATCGCAGAGCTGAAGCGGTTGTCTTCATTCAGGTCGTCTGACCGACCAACCAACCAAGAAGCACAAGCATCTCGCTGCTTGATCGGTGCACTGGACCGCTTCATGCTCAAGAAGAACGAGGCAACGAATGCTTCTGGACGCGCGACGTGGCACCGCGTACTCAGTGGATGGTTCCACCAGACGCAGCTCGCGTTCGCATCGAACCAGTTTGAACTTCGTCGGATCTCGCGGCAAGTGCTGCCTGGACTCGTGCGCCTGAGTCTCTGGACCCATCAACTCGCGTGCGCTTACGAACTGCCAAGCGAGACCTGGCGCTGGGCGTGCGCCAAGTCTGCGCTGCTGCATCTCCAGCTCCTAGCGCAGTCGGCTGATGCAAAGCGCATTGTCAGCAGCGGCGAGCTCGCAAAGACTATCGACGTTGGCTCTGCTGCTGTCTGGAGCTTTGTGAGTGTGTCGCCAGCAACTACAGAGGTGGATACAACGCTGAGCAGTGTGAGCGCTCAAGACACGGAGACGATCGTTGCGCGAGCCGAGGCGCAGCTCATTGCGTTCCTGAGCTACAGTCACGTGGCGAACCGACTCGCGACTGCGCTGGAGCTGCTCGAGAGCAGTCTCGTCGTCGTTCACAGCCACTTACCGCCTCACATCCAGCTAGTGCAGCGCAAGAGCGATCGCCCCACGCGCAGCGATGCGTCTGTGGATCGACAGCTGAGCACCGTGTTGGTGCGCTTGCTGCCAGCGACTGCAGCAAAGCTGCTCGTCGTTGCAACAACGAATGCACTTGCAAGCGATGCTCAAAGCGCCACGCGCTCGACCAAGTGCTGGCGTGTGCTCGAGCGCGCTGCACTCGCGTGGCTCGCGACCGACGACATGTTTCGCTGGATCACTGTTAGTCAGCGCGACGCACACGCGAGTCTCCTGACGACGCTCGCCTGCCTCTTGCAGTGCGTCCCGAGCAGCATCGACTATGAACACGAGCTCACTCTGCTGCTCACGCACCTCCACGCGACCTTCTTGACTACGAACGATCGACGTCGAGCCTCGGACGCAGTGCTCGCTGACGTGCTGTCGATATGCTTGCGTGTTTGGCAGTGCACTCGATCGTCTGGAGCGGCTGTACATCGCCAGTGCTGCGAGAGTATCGTGCGAGCGTACTCGTTGCTAGCAGTCTCCACCAGCGCAACACAAGCGAGCCGTGACGCGAGCAAGTCGGAAGCGGCGTCGAGCTGGGACGACTGGGACGCAGACGATGGTCTCAAGGCATCGGAGCCTCCGATGCCGTCAGGAACTGAGTGTGTGAACGAGCTGCCACTTGCAGACAGCGCTGTGGCTGCTGCTCTGAGCGCGTGGGAGCAAAGCGACACCGACGCATTGCGCGAGGCGATCGCACGGCACGGATCAGTCACAGCTTGTGCGACCAAGGACGCGCTGCTGCTCGTGCTGCTGGCGCAGATGAGGACAGATAAATAGAGCACAACACTGTATACGACGTGGTGCAAGAAGGGTTGATCCAATCAACCTGAACCATGCGGGAGCTCTGCTTCACACTGGCGCCAGCTCCAGCACCTTGCGCCGACGGCGTCGAGGCGCGCGCGCTGAGCGATGCAGCAGACGTCAGCGACGCGCGCACTGCAAAGCGACAGCGCGTCGTTACTGACGCAGCAGCTTCGACGCACAAACGCATCGCGCGTGTGCGCATGGTCGAGCGCATCTGCGAGCTCCAAGACACGGCAGACCTCGATGACACAGCGCACTACGGCCTCTTCATCTGGCCATCAGCGACGGTGCTCGCGCACTTTGTCGCGCGTCACTGGGCGACGATCGTGCGCGGCAACGTCGTAATGGAGATTGGCTGCGGCACAGGATTGCCAGGCATCCTCGCGGCAGTGAGCGGCGACCCGAAAGCTGTGCGTAGATACCCAATGCCCACCAGCCGAAGCATCACACGGACTGACTCACGCCACTGACGTCGTGAGCTCTATAGGTGTACTTGACGGACCGGCCCGACGCCATGGACATCGAACGCAACGTCAACGCCAACATCGAGCTCAATCGCATCAGCCACACGACGCAGTTCGTTGCGCTCGACTGGGGTCGTGTGTCCGCAGTGACCGAGTCGCAGCTTGCGATCTTTGCGACCGTCGACGTGCTCTTGGCCGCCGACTGCTTCTACGACTCGCAAGGTACATCAGCAGCAGCAGCAGCTCGTCTGCTCGAATGGACGACTCGCTATGGACTGACGTCGCTCTGACGACGGACGGCTGGACGTAGACTTTGAGAACGTCTTTGCGACTATCGCGCTCATCTTTCGCTGCCGTCCGCAGTGCAAACTCTATGTGACGTACCAGCTCCGGAGGTTCGTCTGCCCGCATGACCATCGCTGTCTCTGCACTTGTCACTGCCGCACTTGCTGTCTCTGACGCTCGGCATCCGCAGTGTCGCACGAACGATCGCGCCATTGCTTGCGCGCTGGGGCATGACTGCGCGAGCGCTCGACACCGCAGCGTTCCTCCCAAGCGACCTCGAGAGCGACCACGACGCACACCGTGGCGTCCACAGCGTCTTTCTGTACGAGATCGCGTTGCTCGGAGCGAGCGTCACGCCATTCAGGTAGTCGCAGGCGATGACATACAGCTACCTATCCCGTGTGAGCAGGTTCGTCCCAAGTTCTTCGGCTTCGAGCTCACGATCACTTGCTACGACGGCACTTGAGTGGCGTTCAGCGCTGGACGAGCGAGGTGTGCGGGGCGAGGGCACGAGCATGTCCACGGACGACGTTCTGTCACTCGAGCTCACTTGCCTGGATCGGCTTCATTGAGCAAGCGCTGTCGCTGCACGCGCAATGGGATCTCGTGGAATGGTCGCTCTCGCTTCGCTTTCGCTCGACGTCGACGCTCTCGCTTGCGGGTCTTCTTGCCCGTCTTGCGTCGCCAGCCACGTCGGCGCTTTGCTGCGCGTCTCGGTCGAGACTCCCTGAAGTCGCTCGGCGAGGCTGCACGCTCGAACTCTTTGTTGCTGATAGCCGTCATCAGCACTCGGACCCCAGGATCGATGCCAACGACGAGCATGTCTTGCTCGTCGGTGCCACGGCTGGGCTGGTCACCATCACCGAGCTGCCGTTCGAGCTCGCCCTGCTCCTCGTCGCCTTGGACGCGGTCGTCGTCGCCTCGGTTCTCATACAGCAAGACAACTGGAGACTGCGGACGGACGGATGGCTCAGCTTCGCCTTTTCTCACTCTTCTCTCACACTGGCGGCCAACGCCTTTACATGCAACATACACACACGTACACGTGCAGCACACACACACACGTGCTGTGCCTCTTGACTATCTACGAGTGACCTCGCACTCGCGGTCCACTCCTTCAGCCTTTCAGCAAGAGGCGCGTTCGTATAATCCCACGCGCGCGCGTCCCCACGAGGCGGTCGACAGCGCTGCGCACGCGCACGCAGCAGAGCACGAGACGGTGGTGCTTCAGCGTCTGCTCTGCAAAGCGAGCGCCGCGCGGTCGACCAGAGACGCAGCAGCCGGAGTTGGGATACTTGGGTTCCCAGTCGAGAAGCACTTGTGTAATCCTACGTTGTCGTCCTCGCCATCCAGTCCGTCGTTGTAGCCACATGCAGCACACACACAGACCACCACCCATGCACACGCAGCAATAGAGGAGAGACAGACACAGACACAAGCTGCAGCGCGTGCCGCCGCCACCACCAGCAACAGCATCACATCCATCATCTCGGAAGTGGAGTTTGCGAGCGATCTTGCAATTTGTATGGTGCAAAAGATTCGAGAAATGTGAGTGGACCACGCGAATAGCGCGAGCTTGAACTGCTTGGTCGCAATGCGTTCGAGGTGCACACGCTCACTCGCAGCCGATCGATCAACCACTATCGTCATGCTCGCCCGTGCTGTTGTTCGCGCCGCGTCGGCGACGCTCGCCAAGCGCGCGACTGTCGTCGGCGCCGCTGCGCTCGCTGCGCGCAAGACCGTCGCGCCAGCGCTCTGTGCGTCGGTGCAGACGCGCGCCAAGTCGTCGCTCACGTCGCTCCTGCAGGTATGTGTGTGTGAAGAGCTCTTGCACTGCCATTGCTGCTCGTTCTGCGCCTCTCACGCGGCTGCGTGCATCTGTCTACTCTATCTAGCGCGAGATCGAAGAGGAGAAGGGCAACTGCTTTGAAGGCGAAGAGCTCGAGGAGCTCCACGCCAAGATGGACAAGCTCTTCACGCTGACCGAGACGCCGGGCAGCATGGAGATCGTGCTCACGGGCCAGGTCGGCGAGGACGCGATCCGCGTCAAGTTCGACTCGCAGGACGTCGTGGAGCTCGAGGAGGACTTTGAGGGCGGCGACGAAGACTTTGACGAGGACGACGACGCCAACTACGCCGAGGACGACGCGAACGACGACGAGGACGACGAAGAGGACGAGCTCCCGGGCATCCGCTTTGTCGCCGACATCACACGCGGCAACGAGGGTCTGCAGTTCGAGTGCGTCGCGAGCAGCAACCTCACGGTCGAGCGCGTGCGGTTCCTGAGCGACTTCAAGGCGGACGCTGAGCGCGACAGCGCGTACTTTGGTCCGAACTTTGCCGACCTCGAGCTCGACTTGCAGGAGAAGTTCTACGACTACCTCGCAGAGCGCAAGATTGACGACGAGCTCGCGCAGTTCATCACGCAGTTCGCCGACCTGAAGGAGCAGCGCGAGTACCTCGCGTTCCTTGAGCGCGCCGAGTCGTTTGTCAAGAACTAGAGCGAGCTGCTGCCAGTGACTGGTGCCAGGGACTGACTACTTGGCATTCGTAAATAGCACCCCATGTTCACCAGCAATAGTGCCTCCTGCGATGCTATTCACAGATCGGACCGAGCCGAAGTCGAGTGCCGCTCGGTGGGCTACTGCATGCCAGCCATGACGCTCTGGAGCAGCTGCGACACCTTGGGGTTCGACATGTGGCGCATCGCAGCCGACGGGCCTTGCGTGTCGACGTCGTGGAAAAAGTCGCGCAAGTCCGGGTCAGTGCGAGCAGCGGCGAGCTGCGGACTGTTCATGAGGCGGCTCATGTCGGGCATGCCGGACGGCGCACCCGCGCCAGCACCGCCGCCCATGCCGCTCATCATGTTGTTGAGCATGTCGGGATTCTGCATCATGTTTTGGGCCCTGTGTCCTCGTCCCACAGCAGCAGCAGGAGCAGCAATAGCCAGAGCGTCAGTCAGTCCCTCGCTCGCTCACGCTCCTAGCCAGACCCACTCCCAATTGACAGCAACCTACGTACATCTGCATCATCGCCGGGTTCTGCATCATGCTCGCAGCCATTTGCTGGAGCGCTGGGTTGCTCATGAGGTCTGCGAGACCGCCGCCCCCGCCGCCGCCGCCGCCGAGCATGCTCGCGAGACCACTGAGGTCTGGCATGCCGCCTGCACCACCAGCTGGCGCTGATGGCGCAGCAGCAGCCGACGACGCCTGGAGCTGCCGGCGCTTGCGCTCGACCTCTGCCAGGCCGTCTTTGCACGCAGCGTTCGCGCTGTCGACCTCCAAGCCGCGGCGGAACGCGTCCTCGGCGCCGTCAAAGTCCTTGAGCTGCACGTACGCGTGGCCCATGCGCGAGTACGCCTTCACGTACGCCGGCTTGAGCGCGATCGACTGCTCCGCGTGGTCGATCACGTCACTGTACTTGCCCAAGTACGTGAGCGCCGCCGCGAGGTTTGAGTGGTAGATGTGCGAGTTCGGACCATCGGGCGAGAGCGCGAGCGCTTCGCGGTAGTGCGTCGCTGCTTGCGCGTAGTCACCGGCGCTCAGCGCTGCGTTGCCTTTGCCCTTGGCCTCTTCGGCCTTTGCTTCCTTCTCGGCCGTCGACAGCGCTGGCTGCACACGTCAACAGTGCCGCGCGTCAGTTCCAAGACGCCTCATTGAACTCCGTCGGAAGAAGTAGGTCGCAGCGTACCGCAGCAGCAGCCGCCGCTGGCTTCTTCGCGTCGCCAAACTTCTCTTTGAACTTCCCGAGCGCCTTCTTCGTGCGGCTCGTGTGCTCGTCGGAACCGACTGGCGCGCCGTTGAAGAAGTTCTTCTCCTCGAGCTTCGCGACCCACTTCTTCCACAAGTCGGGGTCTGTTTGGTAGGCAGAAGCATACGCACAAGCGTCAGTCGATCTGTCTACGGCTCAGTGAACCAGCAGCATCAGCAGCGCAGAACTACAGGACGCACTCTTCTTCACGACTGGGTCTTCGTCAATGAACGCCAGTGGCGACGACTGCAGAGCACGAGAGAGAGAGAGAGAGGAGAGATCAGTGAGCGCTACTAGCGTAGACGCAGGCTATCGACTGGTGCAACTGCAGTACGTACAGCCGCGCCAAGCTCGAGCCCGAGCGCCTTCAAGCCTGCAGCAAAGACGTCCTCGAACGTCGCTGCGCCACTGAGCGCGTACGTGCGCTTGAGCTGTTCGTCGTGCACGTTCAGTCCAAACGCCTCGCTGTCGGTACACGCACACGCACGTGACAGTCAGCATCGATCCTCGCAGCTGGTTGCACGCTCAGTGTGCGCTGCTCATGCTCCACGACACCGAGAGCAATGCATACGCGGGACGCACCTCAGACACTGCACGCCGACCTCGACGTTCTCCGTGTCGACCTGCGCGTCGTTCTTCTTCGCGTCGATCCACGCGAGCGCGTTGAACAGCACTGCAGTGGTCGTCGTCGTCGTCGTCGGTGTCGTCATCGCGCAGCTGCTGCTCACTTGCTTTGTGCTGCGAATGTTCGAAAGTCCCCTTTGCGGTCCGATTGATATGCACCACGTGAGTCGCGATAGTGACGAAATCAAAGGCTTCAATATAATATCCACTTGCGGCTCTATAATATCTGCTTGCGGTCGTATAATATCTAGTTGCGGTCGTATAGTATCTGCTCCATGACGAACACAGCGCTGCAAAACGTATCCATGCTTGCAGCGACCTCACACACGCCATGACAACGATCGCGCCACTGCAATGAGCTCGCGCAACGTCATGGACCTCGAACTCGAGGCGCTCGATGAACGGAACGCGCGCGCAGCAAACCTCGCAGCGCTCGAAGAGCACAGACGCGAAGTGCGTAGCAAATTGCGCGTTGTCGCGCACTCGTTGCGCGACGCTGGCGCAGTCGCGAGTGGCTACGACACGAGCTACTTCCTCGAGCCGCCGCCGTCCGACTTTCCGGCCACGACGATCCACGATCGGCTCTTTCTGTGCCGTCGCGTGCCGCTCACGAGTGCACAGCAGGCGCGCGACAAAGCACGAAGCTTTGACTTTGATCCGCCGGATGCTGAGCGCATGGAGTGGTCGCTCTCAGCGCTCGGACGCGAGACGTGCAGGGTCGTGTTCGCGCGCTTCGACGCCGACGACGACGGCGCGTGGAGCTACAGCGAGTTCCTCGAGTACCTTGCAGCGCTCGAGCAAGCGCACGCACGACCAGACATCCGCGCGTTCGCGGACCACCCAGAGGTGTGGCAGATGTACATGGGCGACCTGTTTGACACGGACGCGTACGGACGCCTCTCAATCGCAGGCTTCATGCTCTACCGCGAAGCCATCGAGGCTGCGACGCCACTCGAGTGCGACCTGCGCGTGCTGCACATCGCAGTCGAGTGGAGCGCGCTCACTCGGACGCGGCAGCTCAGCCGCCTCTTTGACGCCTATGCAGATCCAGACGGCAGCGTCGCGCTGTCTGCAGCGCACTACCTCTTTGCCGAATGCGGCTACGTACTGCCATTCACTGAGCTCTGCGAGACACTCGAGCGCCAGCGCCAGCTCGCGCGGTGCCTCAAGTCTGTCCTGAGTCGCAAGCGCTCGCTGCGGCTCTTTGGCTATCGCCAGAAGTCGGCGCTCGTGTTCACGAACCCGCAGCTTGAGGTGGAGCCGATGATCTGCAAACCAGCGTTCCGGAGCCTCGTGCTCTCGTCCTGGACACCTGCGAGCACGACGGTGCGGCGCTTGCTCGTGTCTCTGGATCAGATAGACGTGGTGGTTGTCGTGGCTCTGTCGTCCCAATGCTCACGCTCGTGTGGTCGCAGCGCTGGCGCCACTGGTTCAGGCAGTGCCACCTCACGATGTTCTCGACACTGCGGCGCTGGCAACGCGCAACTGCGTGGGCGTTCGCGCACATCCGTGACGTCGCGCGCACTGGACTCTTGCGCGCGAGCTGCCTCATGTCTGAGCCACAGCGCGAGCGCGGCGACTACGTCCTGAAGCTCGACGTTGGCTCGCGCTTCTCGTCCCACGCGACGATCCACGTGACGTACAACAGCGACGCCGACTGTACGCGATGGCTATCTGACTGACTGACTGTATGACGGACAGTCGCAAGGACTAACGGACTGATGCTCGTGTGGTGCGCCACTTGCAGCGGCGGCGACGCTCCATGAGCTCAAGTACCTCGAGCGCGGCGCCGAGTGCTTTGTGTACGTCGACCTGACGTGCCGCAGTGGCACCAAAGGTACGAGCGAGCGCGTGTGTGAGCGAACTCTCCTGGTACTGACAGACGCGTACGCTCCACTGAGGCGCCACTCTCTCTCTCTCTCTCTCTCGCTTGTTAGAGAACGACGTGCAGTGGCTCTCGCAGCGCCTCAGCTGGTTCCTTCACGAGTACTTTCGCGACCACTTGGCGAGTCTCCCGTGCTTCCACAAGTGGTTCGTCACGGTCCCCACGAAGCTCCAGCTCCGGTCCGGTCCTACCAGCAGCAGCAGCGGCAGTAGTGCGAGTGGCGCGACTGCAGGAGCGTCGTCGTCGAGTGCGCCTGTGATCCGCGTCGTCGTGCTCTTCACAGGCGCGATGGACCTGTACCACGTCATGCAGCGCCTCGGCTTGCCGTCGTCGATGCAGTTCGACCACTTGCTCCAGCGCCTCTCGCTCCGCGTACTCGCGAGCCACTCGCTCGAAGACCTCTTGACGAGCAAGCGCCTCGACGTTGGCGCGCAGTGGGCGTGCCGCGCACAACTCGATGCGCGTCTGAACCGCCAGGCGTGGTCGCAGCTCCTCGCGCAGCTCGCAAAGAGACTCGCCGTCGAGACCGCCGACGAAGCCGACGAAGCGGCATTCCTCGCGGCCGAGCGACAGCAGAAGCAGCGCGAGTCGGAGCAGCAGCAGCAGCACGTAGGCAAGCGCAGTGCGTCCAGCGAACAAGACGCAGCGTCTCCCCACACAACGACTGACACAAGCGAGCAGCAGTTCGCTGGTAGTCGAGAGCCGCACCGACTCGACAGTGTCTGCGCGTGGCTTGAGACGCTCGCAGGCGTCCTCGGTGGCTCGCACGAAGTCAGCGCCTGCGTGTCGTTCGCGAGTCTCAGTGACGCAGTGCTCGGGAACCGCTGGCTCGCGAGCGTCCTCTCGCCTGCGCTGTTCAAGCACGTGAAGCACATCGTCACGACGCCTGGGAGCCTCGCGACCGAGTGGAAGAGCGGCTGCGATGCCTTCCGAGCCGAGTTCCATGCGACGACTGGGAGCAGCACCACCTCTGGCAGCCGCCCAATGCTCTCGCGAGCGTCGTCGCGGTCGTCGGCGCCCGGGACTGATGACCTCGAGCACTCGATCGCAGCGTCGTTTCCGTTCGCGACGCCTGTGTCGACGTCCGAGGCGCCCGTGCGTCCTCTCGCTGGCGCACCAACGAGCACGACCGCCACTGCATCGCGCTACGACCTTGGGACTGCGAGAAGCGGCGTCGACGTGAGAGACTCGCCGGGTGAGACGAAGCGAGACGACAGTCCCGAGAACGAGCTCCTCGAGCTGTACGACATGTGCGCCAAGCACTTGCTCGGCGTGAGTGTTGTGCGCGCAGAGGCTGGCACGAGCGGCCTCACGTGCGTCCTCGAAGGCTGGAACGTGTTCAGTGTGCTGCCGCGCGCGCAGACGCAACAGGTGCGACGACGCGCGTCCGTCATGCGAACCCAGAGCTCCAGCTCGACTGCCTCTGCAAGTGGCGCAGCGACAGCAGCAGCAGTTCCAGGACTCAGCCGAGGTCGGTGAAGTAGACGGACACGTACAACACAGCAAGAGATGTGGAGGCGACAGAGTTCATTAGAAGCGCTTGCGATGTCATGAGGATGCATGCTGCGACAGAAGTCGCTGCTTGCGACGCTAAGCGATCTGCTACGAAGGTACGTCCACGCACGCAGATGCACACACACACAGACACACACGCATGCAAGCAGACACACACAGACACACACGCATGCAAGCAGACACACACACGTGCAAAGGCTTTGGTGGGGATGGTCAGTGTAACTATGACAAAGTGTAATGCTCACAGGAGCGCCTTCAGACCAAGACGGCTGCGTGACGCTATCACGGATTACGTAGAAATTATCTTCATCCCATCCACCGGCGATCCACAGACAGCAGCACGACATACGCAGACAGACACTCACGCAACGACTTGATTCAGTGGCGCGCGCAGGACGCGATGCGCTCGATGGCTCGGATTGAGAATGAGCGCTCGTTGCAACTGAAGCGGTGCGAGCTGTGTGTGCGCCAGTCGTTCAGAGCATACAAACGTCAAGAAGTGCGCGGACTGGTGTGGTCCACCAAACCCTCTTAATATTGATTGATTTGCTATTTTGATGTGACGTGGCCCACACGAACAAGCAATGACAGAAATGTCGTGAAGTCGATCATGCTGACGACGGGAGTGAGTGAGTGTGAGGTACATTGAGATACGTCAGGCGATCTCGAATGGCCGTATGCTGACGACGGGAGCAGCACTCGCAACTGGTGCAACGCAATGCTCGGATCCCTCTTCGCGCTGGACTCTCGCGTGACTCTATATATGCTGACCTACGAGCGACACGCAGTGGGATCGATGGGAAATCTGCTTGAGCCAAAGACGTCAGTCGCTACAGTCCAACAACTTGCTCGGGCCGTGGTTTGACGACTCGAGCAAATGTTGGATCGACTTTCTCATCGTAAAGCCAAGTCAAGTGTCCAACGAATCGCCCAGGCAAGCGACATCAGAGAGTGAACCCATTTATAGAGTGAACCCTTATAGACGCGAATCCGTAACGCACATGGGACTTGCCAGGTGGTGCGTGGGTTGCGTGTGTGCGATAGCGGTCGCTTGATGCGCATTCGAAAAGAGCGGCGCTGAACGAGCAGCCGACAGCAGCACGAAGAAGTGATCGCACTGCAGGCGATTCGTCGTATCGAGATGGCGACTGCTGCGATTCCATCCGAGGTGCAGAGTGAGCTGACGCGGCTGAAGAATGAGGTGCACGCAAAGGACGAGACGCTCAACCAGCTCAAGCTCAAGACGAAGGCGTTTGTCGACAACATGCGTGGCGAGCTCGCAACTGAGAAGAAGAAAGTGACGGAGCTCGAGGAGCAGCTCAAGCACGCCAAGGACAGTACTGGCAGCAACACGCCACCGTCATCTAGCGCAGCATCAAGCGAAGTCGAAGCACTCAAGAAAGAGATGGCGCTCGTGGTGCAGCGCGAGAACGAGCTCAAAGCCAAAGCCAAGTCGTTCGCAGACAACATGAAGGCGCAAGTGCAGAGCGAGAAGGAGAAGAGCCACAAGCTCGAGCAAGAGCTCGCTGCAAAAGTCGCCGCGCTCGCGCTCGCACAAGCCAGCGTTGCGACCTCAAGTGCGTCGCACGACTTGCTCTCGCTCGATGACCCAGCACCGACGATGAAAGACAACAATGGCGAAGTGGCCGCGCTGCACGCACAGCTCCAAGCTGCGCAGCACGAGCTCACAGTCATGACGGACCGCATGCGCAACGCTGAAGACCTGGCGTCGCAGCGCGCTCAGGACGCAACAAAGGCTCAAAACGAGCTCGCGTCACTCCAGTCGGCAAGCGCGGAGCAGTTCAGTCGCCTGCAAGCAGAGCTCGCGGCGCTCAAGAACAGTGAACAGGAGCTCGAGCGTTCTCTGAGCAGTCAAAAGAGTGCGCAGGGCAGCTCCGAGGCTGCGCTTGCAGTCGAGCACAGCCAACTCCAGGACGCGCTCGCGAAGCACGAGGACGCGATGCGCCAGCTCCAGCAGTACAAGATCGAGAACGAGCACTTGCAGAAGCAACTGCTTGACAAAGACTTCTTGCTCGAGCAGCTCGAGAGCTACCGCGAGCGCGCGGACGAGAGCGAAGTCAAAGCCAAGCAGTCTGCGCTGCAAGCATCGTCCGAGGAAGCAGCCAAGTCGTGCGCCAAGTGCGACGCGCTCAAGCTCGAGGTCTCGGAGATCACGACGCTGTACGAGAAAGTGAACATTGGTCGGAGCCAGAGCGACATCCAGCTTGCGGAGGCGCAGAGCGCACTTTGCGCGCTCCAGAGCGTGCAGCAGAGCTACGCGGCAGCGAAGAAGCGCATGGACGAGCTCTCGAAGCAAAACATGGAATTGAACGAAGCGATCTTCCGGAAAGAGTCCGAAGTGAGCGCGCTCAAGGGCGACGTGCAGAAGCTCACGGCTGACGTCGCGACGCTGCAAACGCAAGCAAGTACGTCGCGCTCCGATAGCCTCACGCGCCGCCAAGAGTCCGAAGCCGCGCTCGCAGACAAGCAAAAGACTGACGACGCACTGCGTGACATGCAAGCCAAGTTTGCGCAGCTCGAGAAGAAGAACCAGGAGCTCCTGAGCTCCATTGACTCGATCAACCGCGAGAACAACGACAAGCGACAGAAAGCCAAGGCGCTCGTGATCTCGCTCACGAACGAGAAGCAGACGCTCGCCGACGCGCGCAGCGAGCTCCAGAAAGAGGTCGACCGCTTACGCATGGAGCTGAACCAGCGCAACGTCGAGACCGAGCGGCGACTCAAGCAGCTCCAGGACGAGAACAGCCAGCGCGTGGCGCAGAGCTCGTCGACGCTCCAGAGTCTCTCGGACGAAATTGCGACGCTCAAGCAGACGCTCGCGATTGTTCAGGAATCGGAGAAGAACCAGCAGCGCGCTAAGGAGCTCGCGAATGCGAAGCGCGACGTCGAGGACTCGAACAAGAAGCGCCTTGCAGCGAAAGCCGAGACGCAGAAGCTCGCGGTCGAGCTCGAAAGCGTCCAGAAGTGTCTGACCCACTTGAGCGAGCACGCGAACACGAACTGTGCGTCGAGTGTGCGCAAGATGACGCAGCTGCACGAGCGCGTGAACGAAGCGCTGCAAGTGCTCGAGAAGCGCGCACAGGCAGCAAGCGGCGGGAAGAAAGCTGCGTCGCAGACTGGCGGCAACCAGAGCGAGATCGAAGTCGAGGACTTGCGCGAGCCCGAGAGCGTGTCTGGTCGCGAGAAGCCAACGTCGCCGACACAGAGCGCGCGCAAGGTCGAAGAGAACATCGCTGGCGTGAACGAGCGGGTGCGTCGCAGTGCTGAGGTGTGGCCTTGTGTGTGTGCCACTTTGCGAACTGACGCTCTCGATGGTCTCATCATCACCATTCCTTACTACAGCTCACGCTGCTCGTCGAAGCGGCCGACAAGCTCTGCGAGATGGCAATGGAGCAGAACGAAGTGAACCTCAAGGACGTCGTGCTCGACAAAGCGACGCAGTTCTTCACGCAGTGCTTCTCCGAGAAGCTCCGCACCGCGTACGCCAAGGTCGAGGAAGCCGACATGTTCAGCGACTCGACCCAGAGCACCAGCCGCAGCTCCAAGTCCTAAGACGCCGACGCTGTCGTAGTTCATACGTCTCTTCCTTCATCAACTACTGTCGACACAGTACATGCAGATCCATCCATCCATCCAGTAGAGCACCCGAGCTCACGCTTTCTCTCAACTTTCTCAATGCAACGACTGTTGCTGCGGTCGACCGCCAACTGTAGTAGATCTCGAGGCAGCGCGACTGAGGTAGCTTGGACGCGGACGACCAGCCAGAGTGCACTGCGTCACGAGCAGGAGGTTGCAAGCGGCGCTGTCATCTCTGTTCCACACTGCCTCGCACGCACTTGCTCAACGCTTTGCGAAGAGCAACGGCTGGTACTCGCGGGTGGTCTCGGATGCCGTTCTGGTTGCTCCAGTTACCGAAGTCGACGACAGCATGCGCAGTCGCTCGTGGCACGATGCGCTCGACGACGCGATGCAGTGCTCTAGGTTGCTGCGTGTCGCCAAAGACCCGCCACTTACGGAACGACTGGTCGGCTGCAAACGTCAGCAGCTCGTTCAGGTGTGGCCACATGTCGTCTCGGAGCTGGTGCAGGTAGTTGCCGAAGCTCGCGGTCTTGTACGACGTCTGGCACCAGCTCTGGAGGTGCTGTGCTCGGTCGCCATCGCAGTGTGCTGCTTGTGCTCTTGGCCGCAGGTTTGGAACCGAGCAGTGGTGCTGCTGCAGTCGGCGCTCGTGGAAGGCAAACGAACAAGAGAGAGAAAGCATGACGATGAAGGGCTTGCGATGTGATTGATGGTTACTGAGACGACGACGAAGAAGCGAGAGGCGCTAGAGAGCACGCAGAAGAAGCCGGCTTGCGCGAGCAAGAGCACGAGCATATAGCGCTCACTGGCGTCGCAGCAAACATCGCGTCGCTCAAGAGCGCTGTCGCAAGGACGCTCAAGACGACCGACGCACTAGACTTCGTCCGCAGCGTCGCCGCTCTCATCATCGTCATCATCGTCGCCTTCAAGCAGCGGTGGGGTCGTCTCGCCGGCCGATCCAGAGTCGTCCTGCGACGGGAAGAGCTGCTCAAAGAGCCCTGGGACTGGCTGACACTTCTCGACAAGTGCGTGCACGAGCGTCGCGTAGCGCGCTGTACCTGTCTCTGTGGCGCTATCGGGGCCTGCCGTCTGTGACGCGCTACGCTCTGCGAGCTCGAGTGCTGCGAGGCGCCGCGTGATGCCCTTTGCGTGCTCCAAGATCTCTTCGTGTGCTGACAACACACTGCGGCGCTCGAGTGCTGCGAGCGCAAGGTCGCCACCAGCTGCGTCGCTACCTGCGCTACTGCTGCTACTGCTAGCACTTGCGAGCTCCGTGTGCCGCAGCAATGCGACGAGGAGGTCAGCGAGGTCGTCCCACACGCGCACGAACGCGTCGCACTGCGCCAGCGCACGCAGCTCTTCGCACACGACAGCGGACAGGAGCTGGACCATCAGGACGTGCGGCCGCAAAGCGAACGGGTCTTTTGCGATCGATGGACGGCGACGGCGCGTCGCGGCTACAGACCGTCTTGGCTGCTGCTGTGCGATTTCGTCGTGCGTCGGACTCGAGAGCACGAGCTGCTGCTCGTAGTACAAGATGCTCCGAGGCGCAGTCGCAGCACTCGAGGCACTCGCAGTCGCGCGCTTACCGTGTAGGAGTTCGTAGCCGAGCGGCAGCAACCCACACTCGAGGACTTCGAGCCACGCCGTTGGACGCAAGACGCGCTTCGCGGTGCTGCTCGAGCCCAGGAGCAGCTCCTGCACGAGCGTCAAGCTCTTGGCAATTGTCTCGTTCAGCGACTGCGGCAGTCCCGAGGACGGTGCTGTTGCTGTCGCGGCGTCATTGTCTGCGTCACCTGCATGGAGCTTTGCCACGAGTTGGCGACAGACGAGAAAGACGCCGCCGAGGAACCGCAGCGCCAGAGCTTCAGCGTCGACTTCACCGTCCGCATTCAATGCCTCGGTCCCAAGACTCGCGAACATGGTCTCGAGCAGCTCCAACGCACGCAGTGGCTCCCACGACGTTGTGAGTGCGAGTGACGGGTCATCGCCGTCGTCGTTCTGCTCGCGCACGAGCGCAAACATGAGCGCCTTCGTGAAGACGTCGCTGATTGTGAGCGCACTGCCGTCGTGGCGCCACACACGCTCGTGCACGAGGTCACTCAAGAGCGCAAATCCGTGAGTCGACGCGACTGGCGACGCGACGGACCAGATGATGAGGTTCGTCACGAGGAGCCACTGCTCGCGCGTGTCTGGCAGCGCCGCGACGCTGCGCACAGTCACGAATTGGTGAAGACCGGCGAGGATCTGGCTCAGGAACGGCCGCACGAGCTCGTCGTCGCCACTCGCATCGACGAGCGTCGCAAGCACGTGCGTGAGCAAATCGCGTGTTCGGTCGCTCGGACGCTTACACGCGAGTGCAAAGACGCCGTCGAGCATTTTCTGGAGCACAAAGCACGCGTTCTCGTACGACAGACGCACGCGCGACGGCGTAGTCAACAGTGTTGCTGCTGTAGTGTCCTCGTTGCTGCCAGTCGTGAAGGCGTCGTCGTCTGTGCCGACGAGGATCGGTAGGAGCGCTTGGAGCAAGTGCGCGTAGTGCGCTTCCAGGAGCGCGAGCACGCTGCCTTCGCCACTGCCATCGCTATCGTCATCGCCGTCGTCCGTCGTGGCGCCATCGCGCACGACCGAGTCGCTCTGCGCGATGATCTGGCTGAAAAAGTGCTCAAAGAGCACGCAGCCGCTTGGGCTCAAGACGCGACGCACTGCCAATGCCTCGTGAGCTGCTGCTGCCGGCTCGTCCTCCGATGCAGGCCCGCCACGGAGCTTCTTGGACGACCGACGCCGTCCGTTTGCTTGCAGCTGCGCTGTTGCTGGTGGCGATCCACTGAGTGCGCAGACCACCTCGTCGTCAATGGCTCGGAGGATCTCGACCAAAGCGCGCGGTGGGAGACTAAAGACGTCCTGAACGAGCGCCGCGAGTCGGTACGGTGCGAGCGTTGCTCGGATCCACGCTTCAGTCCCGAACTCGACCTCGCTGCTACGAGTGGCAGAGCCGTTCATGTCATCGGCGTCGGTGTCGTCGCGCAGTGTCTGGACAACGAGGTCCTGCGCAAACTCGGCCCACTCGACAGGGTTGCTCGGCAGCTCGTCATCGCCAAGCACGTGCATCTCGCGCTGGTAGCCATTGCCACTGCCATGACCGACGCCACTTGGCTGCGTCTCGAACGCCGCCATGAGCCACGCGACGCCGCTGAAGAACCCACCTGTGCTGCTGCCTGCTCTCGCAGCCGACGCCTGCCGCTTCAGCTCTTCGCGCTGCGCACGCGCGTCCTTGTTCTCGTACACGAGGTCGACAAACGCAGCGCACTCGTCGTCCGTCAGGAGCGTCGTGCTGCCGTCCACATGGCACAGCACGCGCGCTGGGAGCGCTTGGAACTCGCGCAAAGCGCTGAGCGCGTGGAAAAAGTGTGCCCACGACCGGCGACTGAAGCTCAAGCTGCACGTCTCGACGAGCTTGAGCATCCCAGCAGTCGCGACAGACGCGCTCTGGTTCGTGCAGAAGAGCCACACGCCGTCTTCGCGGCGACTGTAGCCAAGTGGGTAGACGTCGGACGCAAACAGCGCCGTGTACGAGCAGAGGCGCGCAAAGATCGCGTTGAATGGCTCCACGAGTGCGAGGTGCGACGCTGCGCCTGCGCACAGGACGAGACCGTTGCACGCGAGCTGGAGCATGCTCTTCTCGGGGACGTACTCGTGCGCAGCAGCTGTTGCGTCGCTCGCGCTGCTGCTCCGCGTGTCTTGTGACGCGGATGACAACGTGGCGTCCACTGCGCTATGCACGCCATCGTGGCGGTTCGACACGCGCGCAAACTGCTCAAAGACGCTCGCGAACGCGCGCACGAGCTGCGGCTGCACGAGCTCAAAGATGTGGCGATCGTACTGGTCGCCGGCATTCCCAGAGGTGCTAGGAGCAGAGAAGGCGTCCGTCGATCTATGCGCGTGCAAGCGTCGGACGTGACGATGCTGGGGCTGTGTCACTACGCTTGGTGGATTGGCACCAAGCGCGAGTGCGGCCTGGACCGTCACGGCTGCGTCATGAAGACGGTGGTGCACAATGAGTCGCGAGTTGCGCGGATCGGTCTCGGCCTGTTGGAGCAGGTCTTTCCAGCGGTCAGTCGTGACCTCGCCGTGCTTGCCGCCGTCTTCAAACGTCTTGATCTCGTCGAGGGCGATCGCGTCGTAGAGCGCGTGGAGAAAGTCGTCCGGCAAGTCCAGGCCGCGCGAGACGTCCTGGCCGTAGTTCCGGTTGTTCCGGACAAAGTCGCTCCGCGACATCTTCTTCTCCGCCCGGATGTTTGCGTTGTGGAGGTCCGTGTTGAGCATGATGAGGCTGAACGAGAGCAAGTACGCAACATCGGGCGACGCCATGAGGCACCGGTCGCGGCACTGCGCGTACACTTGGAGCGAGAACGTGTTGAGGATCCGGTCAATCTGCTGCGCTTCGCCCGGCAGTCGGAAGCTCGCGAGGAACATCCGGAGCGCCGCGACGACGCTCTCGCCTTCAAAGTTGAATGACTCGACAAAGTGCGCGAGAACGTCGCGGTGGAAGTCCATCGTGTCGGCTTCGTGGATCTCCGCGCGCTCAAAGTCCTTCACGTCTTTGCCCATGGCGCCGAGGTACACGCCAACGGCGTTCTTGTGGAGCCCTTGCGGCAGCGAGCGCAGGAACGCGGCGAGCGCCTTGGCATCGAGCGGTGTCGGCAAGAACGCGTTCTGCTGGAGGTACTTGATGCCGGCGATCGGCTTGCGGTTGAACTCGTGGATGCCGTGCTGGAAGAACTTCTTGCGCTGCCGCCGCTTGTACAGCGCCTCGGCAGTTACAAAGCCGCCGGTGTTCATGGCGCCGCGCGGCGACGTCACGCGCTCATCGAGTAAGCCGTCGCCATCGTCATCATCGTCGTCATCATTGCTGCTGTTGGTACTGCCACCACGGTCGACAGCGTTGACGCTGAGCTTGTGGCTCGCTGCTGCCTTTGGCGCCTTGTGCTGGCTGCGCAAGTACACCACGTAAAGTGCATTGAAGAGTCCGCGGAGTGCGAGCTCACCGATCGCCTGTGCCCAGTGGAAGTGCGCTTCGTCCATTGTCTCGACGCACGCGCTGTGCGACTGCGTCACGACGTGCGCGAGTAGCTCAAAGAGGTTGAGCGTCAAGTCCGAGCGGTTCCCGTCGCAGTCGTAGTTCACGTACAGATCCGGCAAGAGCGTCGGCTCTGCGAGCAAGTCGACGAGGCAGTCGAGGATCTCAAACGACGCCGCAAAGAGCCGCGACGGCGCGCTCATCTCGCCCGTGAACTCGTCGCTTGCAGCGTCGACGCGCCGGCGCGGCATCTTGCTTGCATCGCGCGCTGTGAGACCAGTGGCCGAGCCAGTGCTTGCACTCGGGAGTGCGCTCTTGCTGCTGCCTCCGTGGCTCGGGTCACGTGGGAAGTTTGGGCTCGCGACGTCGAGACTCGCGAGCGTCCAGTGGAGCGCGTTGCAGAACACGCCGTTGACGATCGCTTCGAGCTGCATCTTGAGAACCGATCGGAGCTTCGTCCAGAGGAGGCGCACGAGTGCAAGGCACCGCAGTGGGACCTTCGTGTCCGAGCACGCACTTGAGAGGCATTCGTAGACCGACACACACGAGTCAGCGCGAGGCGTGGGACGAGCGTCCGAGGCGCCAGGCGGCAAATACAGTCGAGACGTACCCAAGACGCGCGAACCGGAGGACGCCGCTGCAGAGATCGTCTTTGATAAAGAGCATGAGCGCTGGCACGCGCGTGATCGCACACGCGTCGCACGCAAGGAGCGCGCTATGGAGGAGACTGAGTGCGAGCAGCACTTCGCGTCGACTCGCACCTGCGCTGGCGCTGCCACTACGTTGGTGGAGCTTCTGGCAGAGAAAGCCCATGGCTTTGACTGCGCACGGGAGCCCAAAGCCGACCGACAGCGCCATTGCTGCTGCTGTCGCCGGAGGCGCTGACGCATCGGCGTAGACGCTCGGCGACGTGAAGATGAACGTGATCGCGTCATGGAGCGAGCTCGTCGCAGCCGCACGGAGCGCGAGTGTTATGTGGCGCTGGATGGATGGATGCAGGCATCCATGTCGAGGGGATCCATGCAGAGACACCCACGTATCCAAAGAGACAAGGAACGCGTGAGGACACGCGCCAGTGTGTAAGAGAGGAGGAGCTCGTGAGGACGTACGTCGTGGCGAGAGGCGCGACTGAGTGCGTAGAGCGACTCGACGAGCTGCCACATCGAGTGGTCCGATAGACACGCGGCCGCGCGCGACGTGAGCACGGCAGTGAGCACGCGCACGACGAGCACGATCACGTTCGCGTCGCTCTCGGCGCTCGTCTCTTGGAATCGGCACTGGCTCACGGCGTCGACGACGTCTGAGACTGCGTCTGAGATCGCACTGGGGTCCTGCACGGCGTCCCAGGGCCAGGCGTCGAGGAAGTTGTGCACGGCTTCTAGCGCTGCGCTCGTGAGCACGCTGCTCGTTTGTTCGTGGCGAATGAGGTCGAGAAACGGGCGGAGCACGAGCGCTGGTGTGAGGTCGCTCAGGTCTGGAAGTGTGTGTGAATGTGTCGTGGTGTACCACCACCAGAGCAAGTGAACGAGCAAGTGAGCGATCGCGCAGGACAGGTCGAAAGAGGAGGCAGAGCATAGGCGTACGTTCACAGCGCTGCAGTTGCGCGCGCAGCAGCGCAAGCGCCTGGAAGATCGCAGCCTCGTCGTCATCCTGTCCGAGCAGCTTCGAGTCAGTGTCGTCTGCACGTGGATGGATGTCTCGCTGTGTCTCTACAGATGATGCAATACGAACCTGCGACTCGCGCTTGTCGTCTACAAGGAGGTAGCCGTAGCGACGCCGCGCGAGCGCAAGCACGCTCTGGAGGTCGCCGAGCAGCAGAGCACGCGCTGCTGCCATCGCGGCGATCGTGGTCGTGGGAATGACTGAGAGTCGTTTGGGTCACAGTCGTGATTTGCTATTTTGTGCGTATTTTATAGAGATCATGCGCATGTTTGCAGCGAATGACTGTACTTTGAGCTGTACTGTGCACGACATAGAGACAAAACAATACAATCAGCGTTCTTTATCTCGTACCAGCCCCAGCGATGGACGTCACAGGCATCGGCAGTGGCGGCAATGGCGGCGGCGGCGGCGTGAGCGCAGCGACCGTCGCAGCTGCGCTTGCGCACGTGCACTCGATGCAGGCGCATGCGCTCGCAGTCACCGGCGCGCCTACGAGCAGCAGCAGCAGCGGTGGTGGTGGCGGCAGCGGCAGCGCAGACATTGACTCGCTGCTCACGTCCAACGCCACCAACGGCATCGACTCGACGACAGCAACAGCAGCAGCAGCAGCGACATCGACGTCGTCGCAGCAGCAGCAACAGCAGCAGCCTCGACGCGTGTTTGAGCCGTACGAGCACCGCCGCGCGCACGACTTGCGCGCCGAGTGCTACCGCCGCGGGCTCCGTCCGATCAAGAAAGGACCGCAAGCGAATGACAACAAGGGCGGGTACATCCTCCTCCTGCGGCAGGACGACAGCGCTGCGATGGCGAGTGGCAGTCTCGTTGTTCACAGCAGTCAGGCGAACGCCATGCTCACGAGCAGCAGCAGTAGCAACAACACGACGAACGACAGCAGCATGGCGAGTGACTGCGGCGCAGATCGCATGGCGCGGAGGCACGAGCGCAGCGATGAGGAGCAACAGCAGCAGCTCGCGAGTGCCGCAAAGAAGCGCAAGCTCCCGTCTGGACTCGCACTGTCGCCCCAGCAGCAGCAACAGCAGCAGCAGCATGAGCACGAGCGATGTAATGGCGCTGGGAGCTCTGGTACGAGCTCGCCCGCTAGCGCTGTGTCGTCGAGCGAGAGCGCAGCGCCAGGCCCTGCGCTCGACAGCGCTGCCGCAGCTGCCGCAGCTGCCGCGACGCCTGGTGTCGCGGACCTCACGTCGTTCTACGAGAGCGGCCAGGTCGCGCTGCAGTACGCGAGCAGCTTGCCGAAGCAGCCAGCGAACCCGACGACGGACCTCGAGATCCTCAGCGGCATTGCGAACACGTACACGCAGAACGCGAGCAGCGAGAGCAGCGCGCCGCCGCCGCCGCAGCAGCAACAGCAGCTCTGCAGTAGCTGCCGCGCGGTCGTGTCGGACCAGCTCATCGAGTCGATGCGACTCGGCAAGTGCAAGCTCGAGCGCCTCGCGAGTGAGCAGCGCGAGCGCGACACGCTCCACTTGCAACACGTGCTCCGGACGCTCGCAGAGCTGCGGCAGACGTACCGCCAGACAGCGAGCGACACGAGTGCGCGCAGTCGCGACGTGCTCGCAGAGCTCGACGACGACATTGCGTTCTTCGTGCTGCTCAAAGAGCGTGCGAAGGAGCGCATGCGGGTGGCGATGCAAGCCGAGCGTAGCAGTGGCACTGGCCGCGTCTCAGGCAGTCAGGCGATGGGGAGCAGTGGTGGCGGTGGTGGAAGGAGCAGTAGTAGTGCGAGTAGTGGTGCTGTGTAGACAGCTAGGGGCCGCGCGCAGGACGAGCGAGGATGTAGGCGGAGAGAGAGAGCAAGCGAAGGAGGACGCGACGGCGCTCTGTACAGATCGAATGAAGCGCCGGCGGTCGCTCGTACTCAGTCTTGAGGTCGCTGGCGTGCGTGCGACGAAGGGCTCGTGCACTCAGATCGCTCGAGTGAGTGCGACGATCATCGCGCTGCTGGACAATGGAACCAAGCGACTGACTGGCTGGCTGGCTGAGCGGCGCTGCACCAGCACACCTGCTGCTGTGCGTGCCACCGACGACGCGTGTTGCGCGCGGCGACAGACTCGCCGCGTGTTGCGCGCGGCGACAGACTCGCTTGCGCTCCTCACTTTCCAACGCGCCTCGGAGGCAGCAACAGTAGCCCCGACACTCCGCCATCGTGCTTCGTGACCTCTGCACCAAGTCCTCATGACTGCGATGCGAATGAACGAGCAGCAGCACGACGGCACACCCAAGTACGACTCGGTGGCATCTCCGCCTGTCAAGGACTCGGTCGTGCTCATCCACGGCAGTTCAGTCCACGAAGTCGACGATGGCACGAGTGGCGCCAGCTCGACTCCTGGCTGCTCGCTCGCGATGCTCGTGCTCCTGTCGCTGCCGCGCATGGCGACGAACATGGCGTGGGCGGCGCAGTGGGCCGCGCTCGGCCCGTACCTCGGCACGATGCTGCCACCGTACGCTGTCCAGCTCACGCAGCTCATTGGTCCGCTCTCTGGCATCCTCGTGGCGCCGACGATCGGTGTACTGAGCGACCGGAGCACGAACCGCTGGGGCCGTCGCCGACCGCTACTGCTCTACGGTGCAATCACAAGTGCGATCTGCTGGACGCTCATGGGCTACACGCGCGAGCTTGGCGAACTCCTGGGCGACCACGGAGACCACCGAACGTGGACATCGGTGCTCACGATCCTCTTCTACACGTGGATGGACATCACTGTGAACGTCGTGCAGACACCGGCGATCCTGATCATCGCTGACTTTGCTGGCGAGCGCCAGACCCTCGGTGCCGGCATTGGCCAAGCGAGCTCGACGCTCGGGTCGATCCTCATCGCTGGCTACATCTACTGCTTTGGCGCCGCGCACCTCACTCTGCGCTGGTTCCTCGCGATGCTCTCGATCACGATGCTCGCGACAGTCGGCGCTGTGTGCGTGTTTGCCCGCGAAGTGCCGCGTGCCAAGGACCCGCTCGACTGTCTCACTGCGTGCACGCGCATCACACAGGCGTTCCAGACGATCGGCCATGGACTGCGCACGATGCCGCGCACACTCGCAGTCTACTGCGTCGTGTTCTTCTGCATCCAGTACGGCTTCACGGCGTACAACGGTAGCAAGGGCCAGTTCTTTGGGGTCGAGGTCTTTGGCGGCGACGCGCACAATGCCGACACTTGCCACCATAGCGCCTGCACGCATGCGCAGCAGCAGTACAACGATGGTGTGCAGCTCGCAGGTGGACTCGCAGACATGGCGTTCAACGTCGTCGGGTACATCTACTCGTGGCTCTTGCCGTTGCTCGTGAGCCGTCTCGGCGCGCGCTGGACAATGACGCTCGCTGCGATCCCTCAGGCGCTGCTCATGGCCATGGCGTTCTCGGCGTGCGTCGCGCTCAACGTCGTGCTCGTTGCGCTGACTGCAGTCACGCAAGCCACGAGCTTTGCGCTCATTGTGCCGCTCTTGCTCCACGTCTTTGGTCCTGGCGCTGAAGTCGGGATGCACGTCGGCGCTGTGAACTCGGCAAACTGCGTCGGCCAGCTACTCAACTTTGTCGCAAGCGCAGCGCTCGTGGGTACGCCATTGGGCTATCGCCTCCCAGTCTTTGTAGGCGGCGCGATCTCGTGCGTCGGCGTGCTCATCAGTCTCTTTTGCTTCAAGGTCAAGATGTACGCGATGTAAGACGCGGGAGCGTCGTGTGCGCAGACAGGTGAGAGACTAAGAGAGACGAAGAGAATCTGAGAGTGGCAAGCTAGCGGATCGTGAGGTGACGTAGTGCAGACTTGTCGAACGTTCAATGGACGCGTCAGCGACATCGCCATTGACGGTTGGTGCTTCACTACGCCTGTGGTTCTGAGGCGGTGTTGAGCATCGCCTTGAGTGTCGGGGTAGCCAGAGGGCATCCAGTCGCGATGGCTCGTGCGGCATGTGCGCTGATGAAGCGAGCACGCGCCAGTGCTAGAACCTCGATGGATTCCGTCGTCCTGTGTACCCTAGCTTCACGCTATGACTGCCACGTGCGCGTGAGTGAGTTGCGTCAGTGTGCGACCTCCCCTGTGAGTCTGACTGTCAATGCGATTGCGGACGTAGCATCAACGTACTGGTTCTCTGCCAAGAGCGTCTTCTGTGACGGATCGGCGTAGCTCTGCGTGAGGTGGCGCTCCGGCGGTCTAGATAAGCGCAATGCCATCGCAGTCACGTGAGCATTCAGCTCCGTCTCCCTCTCTTGCCGAGGCACCATGGTGCTAAACACATCGCGTACGCGAGCTTGTCGCCAAAGTCTTCAGCTGCGACGAGCTTCCCGATGCCTGCGAGCAGCGAGCGCTTCGAGTCAATGCGCCTGCCAGAGAGCGAGCCGTTGCTTGAACTGCTCCTGAGCTCTGAGCTGGCGTCGGTGTATGGCGATGCAGCGCATCCAGCGTTCTTTTTTTTTTTTTTTGAAGTTGAGGTATATTGTGTTACGCGAGACGTCCAGCGTTCTTGCGCGCAGCGGGCGACGACGTCTCGTACTACCAACAGCGCGAGCGGTGCATGCGATCAACGTCTTGCGTGTTTACGTGCCTGGCAAACAAGAGAACAACAAGGCGTACGAGTGGCGCGACGTGGCGTCTGTGCTGCGAGTTCTGCCGCGTGCCAAGCGCGTAGACGTCTTCGGTGTCGCCTCATGTGACGTCTGCGAGGCATAGCTCCTGTATGTGCACGGCCAGCAGCCAAGTGTGTGAGTTTGCTCACGCGTGTGCGATCGATCGCTGCCGCACAAACGAACGTACGTCTTCCAGTCGCACGAGTTCGCTTCGCATCCAGGTCCGACCTGAACGAGTGAGAGAGCGATGAACAGGAGAACCAACTGAGGCTCCTCAAGATCGAGTGCGATGCCGAGACCATACTGCGAGTGGTGCGCACCTGGTACACAGCGCTTTGGAACGGAACACCAGGCACACTCTGCGCATGGACGAGAGGCCGAGAGCTCTTGAGAACCATTGTGCTGCCGTCTTTAAGTCAGCGAGCCAGCAAGAACAAGCGCGCACCGCGTCCCCAAGCGGCACTTGGTGCGGCTCAAAGAGCTTGCGTCCAGCGCTGGTTGCGATCGCAGCTGACTGATCCGGCACAAGTCCGCCCTTGTCGTCGTACATGAGGCTCTAGCACGATCGAGCAGGCAAACAAGCGAACGAGTGAGTGAGTGAGTGGAGTGGCCCCATCAAGACTGTCAGCATCACCATCGCGCCTCTAGCACCACAGACGAGTGAATGAGTGGGTGAGTGAGAGAGAGAGAGGACACAAAGGACCGAACGCACGTCTTTCGCGGACGCATGAGTGTCGTAGAGCCGCTTCCTGTACGACCGCTGGACAAAGCCGCCCCAGTCTGCGTCCGGGTGCCCGGGCTCGTACTTGTCCGTCAAGTGCGGGATCACAGGCGCAATATGCTGCTGCTGGTTGTTGATCGGATCGCCAACGTGCGCTTGCCGACGCGCTGGGATGCCAGCTTCAAAGCGCGCGCGCTCGCGCTCGTCGAGGCGAAAGCCGCGATCCATTGCGTCTTGTTGGACAATCCACAGACTCGCGGACTGCTCACAGACGCGAGACGGCGGGAGCGACTCCTTGGCGGCGGCGAAGAGGACGACGCGAGAATAGCTTCGCGGAGCATGGCATATTGTTCGCCTGCGGCCATCTACTCGCTAGCTTGCTACGGTGCACATGGTCGCGGGCTCTTTGTGGATCGCAGTCGTGCGACGAGCTCGAGCTGGTCCGAGAGCTCCTGCATGTGCTGCTGCACGTCTGTCGTGAAGAGCTGGAACGAGTGGCGAAGCGCTCGAAGAGTTCCGCTGAGGTGCTCCACTCGCGCTGCTGTCGCTTGCACGCGCTGGTCGCCCACGCCATCGACCGACCAGGTGGCGTACGTCAGTCACCACAGAGACGGCTTGCGTGAGAGTGAAGAAGAGCTGCGTGCGTACCTGGCCGAACTCTGCTTGCGTCACTTTGCGTTTGTGCTCATGCAGCGGCGGCGTTGCTGGCAACGCTGCTGGTGCATCGCTCTTCTCCTGCTCTGCTTGTCGAGTGACATCCGCAGTGCGCCAGGTCGCATCCGGGAGTCGGTACTTCTCCTGGATCGTCGTTGTCACAGACGATGTCTCGCGTCTTCGCTCGCTCTCGCCGCTGGTGTCGCTACGTACCGCATCGCTGGTGTCTTCTGCTGCGCCTTGTCGACTCAGGGACACTGCGTGGACACTCTGGAGCGTCTCAATGCGTTCGTCTTCGAGATCGTCTTCTCCAGTTACATGACGCACCGGTGCGCAGGACGGAGACGCAATGAGCAGCACGTGCAACGCATGCTCAGTCATCGCGACGACGGCCCAGCCAGGTGAGACCTCCTCTTGAGGTCTCTGAGCGTGATCGCTCGCAGTGAGCCTTGTCCACACGTGACTGCTTTGTGACACGGCCACCACGCCGTCGAGACGCTCGCCTGAGAGCTGCCGGACCACAAAGACGTCGATCGTGAGCTTCGCACCACCGTGTCTACACTGACAACCAAGCAGCACCACGCCTCAGTCTACTTCGTACATCGATGCGTGGAGACTCAAAGTAGTCTTTGATGCTCGGCCAAGCGATGCGCGCCTTCGTACTGGGAGGCACTGGCGAGAGCGTCCAGAGGTTGGCGACTGTGTCTGAGATCGCCACGACCTGGAAGCCCGTGTGAATGGGACTCGTGGCGAACTGCGCTGCGATGTGGCGGATCGGATCGACTTGGCGGCCAGTGAGGCTCGGGTAGATCTGGACCATCAGCGCCATCACCGAGCATCAGAACGCGTGAGCTCGCTCGCGATCGCCTATCACTCGAATGCACGACGAGTAGACGCACTTGCTTCGTCTCGAGCGACCATCGCGCGTGACCAACGTCGTCGTGCTTCTCTCTCAGCGCCATCGCCTGTACGTCCTCCGTGGCACACGTCCACCGCGCACACGCGTGTCAGTGATGCCTCTTGTCGAGATCTCACGTGTGACAGAGGGAGCTAGTGAGCTGCACGTACACTCAGAGCGCCGCTCTCACTGCCTGCGAGTAGGACGTGGCGGACGCGACCCTCAGACGTCGCAGCGAGCCACTGGAGACTCGTGCTCACGCGCTCAATGTCTGGACCTGATCATGTCGTTGGTGGTTTGACGTCAGTTCGTCACACGCATCGGCTTCACACAGCGTCCAGATGCACAAGCGAGCAGATGAGTGAGCAGCGATGCAAAGCCGCACCACCTGACACGGACACCAACCGAACGGCGTCCAGTGGGCTGTCGCGCATTGCGACTCCTGACCGCGAGCAGCGTGTGTTCCGAAGGCGCTTTGCCGCTGTCGCTCCAGCTGCTGATGTCGTGTGACGGCTGCCTCCAGCACCTGCTGGCCGTCCAAACCACTCGAACGCACCAAAGTCCAGCAGATAGAGATGCCCTGCAGCATCTGCGAGCGCACACCAGCGTCCATCAGAGCTGACGGCTACTGCTGTTAGTCGATCGTCGCAGCCTGGGACCTCGGCCACGCACACTTGGCGGTCGCTAAGCCGCTCGCGCCACTGGAACACGCCGACACGAGCAGTGTCGGCGAAGCGGAGCACCAACGCGCCAGCGTGCGCGCTCGCGCAGTGGCGACAGACGTGCAGCTGTGCAATGCCACGTGCTGTGTCAATGGGGATCTGCTCAAGGAAGCCAAAGTGCACTGCCACTGGCGGACGCTCTGTGCGGCTCCGAGTAGCGGCGGCCATCTCAAGCGGACTGGACATCGGACGCTGTGGTTCCGGAGCGTAGATACGAAAGCCAAAGAGCCACGTGGACGCTGCTGCTGCCGCACTGCCGTGCATCCAGTCGTGCGCCTTTGATGCACCGACGATCAGGACTCCAGGCGCAACGAAGCAGACGCAGGTCGCGCGCATCATCGGTTGCGTCGTCGCTGCGGCATCAGAGCTGCTCGTCCTCTGACCGTACCCGCGAATGTCCTTGTACTCGTCGAGTGCAATGTGCGCAAGGAGCTGAAGCGTGGAGCAACTACTGTCACTGCAGCTGCCTGTGGTACTGCATGCCTGACGCGCCTGTGTGTTCGCTGGACCGGCGTCCACTGCGCTGTCGTTCGTCTCGAGGCGGTACAGATCGACGTTCGCGCCGTTTGCGATCGCAATGACGCCGCTCGCTTCGCATAGCGCCAAGCGCTGCTGCACGTACTCGTGGTGCTTGCTGCTGCCGTGCCGCTGCCGCTGCTGGCGGTGGTTCTGCAGCGAGCTTGGCGGTAGCAGCAGTGTCGCTGCGACGCGCACATGCATCGAGGTGGTCGCCGTCGTCGTCGTCGCCAGGTTCGGATCTTCTGTGATGCTTGTCAAAACCGGCGATATCTAATTTATTTCACTATCGATACTCACAGCCAAATCGCCACAACCGACAGACACGACCCATTTTGGCATCAGGACACCAGGACAGCAAGATGCAGGTCGTGGCGCTCGTGAGCGGCGGCAAGGACAGCTGCTACGCCATGATGGAGTGCGTGCGCTACGGGCACGAGATCGCAGTGCTCGCGCACTTGCACCCGCCGCTCGAGCTCTCGCCGGAAGACGCAGAGATCGACTCGTTCATGTACCAGTCCGTTGGCCACAACGTCGTGAGCATGATCGCCGAGAGCATGGAGCTGCCGCTCGTGACCGAGACGATCACCGGCACGGCGGTCACGCAGGAGATTGACTACCGCGTGACGACGGACGGTGACGAGGTCGAAGATCTCTACCGCTTGCTCGAGAACGTCGTGGTACGGACCATGACTTCTACTGCTGCTTCAGTCCCTGAGTGCGTGGTGATGCTCAGACTAACGAACTGTGCGCTCTTGCTGCTCCTGCTGCGGGGTGGCAGCGGCAGTTCCCAGACGTGAGAGGCGTGTGCTCAGGCGCGATCTTCTCGTCCTACCAGCGCAATCGCGTCGAGAACGTGTGCGTTGCCAACTGCAGTCGTGACAGACAGAAGTAGAACGACATGCTTTGGTCGACTCATTGGCTGTGCGTTGTATGCTGAACAAAGGTGCGCGCGCCTGGGCTTGACGTCGCTTGGGTACCTCTGGCGCCGCGAACAGGAAGAGCTCTTGGACGACATGATCGAGTCGGGCATTGAAGCGATTCTCGTCAAGGTCGCGTCGATCGGGCTCACGCCGCGCAAGCACTTGGGCAAGACGATCGCAGAGCTCCAGCCGAGCTTCCTCGCACTGGTGCGCCACTCTAGTGCCGCACTGATTGACTGCCCCGATAACCTCTCGCCGACACTGGCCCGCGTGCTTGCTCCACCATCCACATAGCAAGAGAAGTACCAGCTCAACGTGTGCGGGGAAGGCGGCGAGTACGAGACCCTGACGCTCGACTGTCCGCTCTTCAAGAGGCGCATCGTCATGTACGCAGCTCTACTGACTGACTGCCTCGCTGCTGTCGCATGGCATCCGCTCACACAGTACCTCGGTCATCATGCGCATGTGGCAGTGACGCGTCTCGTGTCGTGCTCCACGCAGACGACTGCTTCGCCCCCGTGGCGTTCCTCGTGATTGAGCAGTGCCACTTGGAGGCTAAGGAGCCAGCGAGCCCATCGGCACTTGCGTCGCGCTTGCCACCACCACCACCACCAGCTCTCGCGCTCAGCAACGGTGGCAACGACAGCTACGCCACCACAGCGAGCCATCGCATAGCCACTGCGCTCGTGCAGTCTGCGCCAGCCGACCGTGCACTCGTGCCAAGCCACAGCCAGTTCCGCAGCATCTGCCACGTGAGCGGTGTCATGAGCGCCATGAGTGCGTCGCTCTCGCTCGAAGACGAGATCGCGGACGTCTTTGCGCAAGTCCAAGGTGCGTCCTCACGTCCTTGGTACTGCTCCTCGATGGCGCTCTCACTGACACTTTCATGACGGAATGGACGAATGGGTCGCAGCAACGCTGCTCGCTGAGCGCATGACACTCGAAGACGTGTGCTTTGTGCACCTGTATGTCCAGGACATGGCAACGTTTGCGCGCGTGAACGCCGCGTACTGCCAGTACTTTGGGCAGTACATGCCGCCGTCGCGGAGCTGCGTCGAAGTCGCGTCGCTCCCAGCGCGCGTGCTACTCGACTGCATTGGTATTCGCGGCAGTGGTGCGAGCAAGCTCCTCCCGACGCGCGTCGTGCGCGACGTGCTCCACGTCGCAAGCGTCTCGGCGTGGGCGCCGAACTGCATTGGACCGTACAGCCAAGCGAACGTTCTGCACAAGGCACTGATCCTCTTGGCCGGCCAAGTGGCGTTCCTGCCGCAGACAATGGCGATCGTCGGCGCGGACCACGCGGCACAGACGCGCCAGAGCTTCCGCAATGCTGGTCGCGTGCTAGAAGCACTCGACTCGAACCTGCGCCACGTCTGCTCGGCAGTGGTGTATACCACGGACGCCACAGGCAAGAGTCTCGCCGCTGTCGCAGAACTCTGCCGCGCGCAGCTGATCGCGAACGCAGGACTCATCGATCGCTTTGAAGACGTCGTCGACAGCGACGAGAGCGATGACGAGCTCGACAAAGACGCTGAGCGCGTCAAGCTCGCAGCGCAGACGCCGTTGCTCGTTGTCCACGTCTCGCACTTGCCGCGCGATGCGCTCGTGGAGGTTGAGCTCCAGGCGTTTTGCCACCGCGTGCTCAAGCACATGCGTCCAGTTAGCAAGGCGCTCACGCGCTCCAACAGCGACGCACACAGCAGCATAGCATGGACGTACGAGGCGCAGTTCAGCAGCATCCCACGTGCGCTCTGTCTCGTGATGTGCACAGCCGCTCGCACGCGTGATGTGACGCACACCGAGCGCCTTGCGCCAGCAGCAGTGCACCAAGTCGCGCGCGGACTCGTCACGTGCATTGAGCAGAGCTTCGCGGCCGCGCAGCTTCCGTGGGACCGCGCCGTGCACTTTCGCGTCTTCTACTGCGTCACGGCGTTCGAGAGCGAGCTTGCGATTGCTACTGGTACGTCCACTGCCTATTGCCAGTCTGCTTGCTAGTGCCTCGGCGTCCTCGCGACCCTCACGGCCTTCTCCTCGTTCTCTCTCTCTCACACACACTTTCATGCGGTGCCATGCAGCGCTCCGAGCGGCGCTGGCGGCAAAGTACAAGCAGGAGGTGGCGGCGACTGTGCTTCCCGCCACAACGTTTGTCCCAACCGATGCGCTGCTCCATGGCGCCGACGTCGCCGTGCAAGTCACTGCGCACGATCTTGATCGCATCGAGACGGAGCTGTGGCTCCGCAAGCAGATCTGAGCGACGATACGAAGCGAGAGTGAGTGAGAGGTAGCGCCAGAGCAAGAGCGACAACGAAAGAGAGAGAGAAGGACTGGCGCTGGTGCACTGGGTTCGTTCATCTAGCAAAGAGTGAGCGGAAGAGAGCGAGAGCCTCGCATCGAGTCTTGGCGCTAGTGTCGTCGCTTGTATCGGTCGCCGCCGCCACTGCTGCTCTCGTCGCGGTCGCGGCGCTTGCGCGAGTCGCGGTCATCTGCTCGTGAACCGCCACCTCGGTCGCCACTTCGGTCACGGTCGCCACCTCTGTCGCGGTCGCGCCGGTCGCTGCGCTCGCGGTCTCGGCCACCACGGTCCCCGCCGCTGCCGCCGCGATCCGGTGGTGCACGCCCGCGGCTTCGGTCGCGCTCACGGTCGCGCTCGCTTCGGTCGCGGTCGCTACGATCCCGATCGCTTCGGTCACTTCGGCCGCGATCGCGGTCCCGGTCCCCACTGTTTGCACCATCGCGCGCGCTGTCGCGGCCGCCCGAGCTTCTCGAACTGTCGCGAGCGCTCTCGCGGTCTCGACGTCCACGCGATCGAGAGCGCGATCGGTCTCGCGACCCTGCGCCAGCATCACGGGACGACCGAGTGTTGCTACGTTCACCGCCGCGGCCGTCGCGGTCGTCTGGCTTCCTGTCACCGCGGTCGTCAAAGTCGCGCGGCCCACGACCACCGCCCCGACCACCGCCGCGTCCGCCACCACGACCACCGCCGCCGCGACCGCCACCACGGCCACCAAAGTCGTCATCGCTCATCCACCCGGCGCCTCCTGGTGGACCTCGGCCGCCCCAGTGGCCAGGTGGCGGTCCGCCCCAGTTGTTGTTTGGAGGGAACCCACCACCGCCACCATGGGGCGGTGGTCCCATCCCTGGATGCCAACCGCGCGGCGGCGGCATGAAGCCATGAGGACCAGGTGCACCGCCATGGTGCGGCGGCACGCCGCCCGGACCGCGTCCGCCGTTGTTGCCACCCATTAGAGGCATGCCGCCCCACTGGCCATTGCCTTGCTGCGGATCGCCATGCAGATCGCCGCCGTGGTGGCCGTTCCCTGGACCCATTGGACCAGGTGGTCCACCGCCGTGGGGCCCTGGGAACCCGCGAGGCGGCATGCCACCACCATGTGGTCCGTGCATGCCTTTGTTGTCGCGCATGGGCTGCTGCGTCATCGCCGCTGACACTGCTTGCCGCGCTGCCTGTTCGCGCGCTTTCTCCATCGCGACGTCTCGACGCAGTCGGAGTTGGCGACTCGCGTACTCCTATTGGCGACACACATCCAGAAGCGAGCGTCAGTCTACTGGTCCGCGCACTAGCAAGCGCCAGCAGCTGGACGTACGCGCCACGAGTGCTCGTCAAAGCCGTAGTTAAAGTAGTCGGAGATGTCGACGCCCGGTTTGCGCCACGGCTTGTCCTCGAGCATGTCGATGTCGACGTCAAACGCCGTGCGCCGGCCGCCAAAGAGCGTGAGGTCGTCGATGCCACTCGTGTCGCTCTAGTCGACGCCCACGCAGACAGATAGAGACACAACCGACCGCTGCACCATCAGTCGTAGTGTCCTAGACTCCAAGGCGCTCAGTCTGCGCTGTCGCCTCAGCAGACGACGCACCTCGCTCGGTTTCGGCTGCGAGTGTGTCGTCCCGACTGGGAGGTGTGGTGCGCCACCAGCAAAGCCGCCGCGGACGTAGCGATTCGACGCAGCTACCAGTTCGTTCGTTCACGTCATGCACCGAGAGCGTACGTGAGTGAGTGAGTGAGTGAGTGAGTGAGTGAGTGAGGGCAGGAGCAGCTACGACGCAAGAGCGCTCGACGCACCGCCAGTGAACCGCAGCATCGGCTTCGCGCCTTTCGAGTCGTTGTTTAGGACGATCGCGATCTCCTCTTCGTCGTCATCGTCGTCGTCGTCACCGACGGCGTCGCCAGGCGCTTTGCTCTGCAGTCCCATACAGAGAGAGAGAGAGTGAGCGAAGACGGCACTCAGTGTCATGGGTCATTGGCGCCTCACTGGCGACTCGCAGCAGACAGAAGGAGCGTTTGACTCACTGCGCCTGCGCTAGGCGCGCTCGCTGGCGCTGCGCTGTTGCTACTGGCGCTCGCCGCATGCGCATCCGCAGCAGACGCGTTGAGCTTGATCGTGACGCCACCATAGAGCTCTTCGTCGTCGTCATCGTCGTCGTTCGCAGTCGGATCGGCTTTGAGCGCGCCACTGCTGGTCGTTTGTCCCTGACTCGCGCTGCTAGTGCTCACATCGCCAGGCGCGTCCCACCCGCCCGCGTCGGCTGCTTCTGCTGCTTCGCGCTTGCTCTCGCGCGCCGTCAGGAGCACATCCTCGCCAAAGTCTTCGTCCTGCGCACCGGTTCATGCGGCATATGCACGCGCGTGGAGAACATAGAGGCACCCAAGTAAGGACACATGCGGCCACTATGTACTCTGCAGACTTCCGCACACATAGAGACACACAGAGGCACACAGAGAGAGCTAGATAGACAGACGCACCTCCATCTCGGAGCTGCTCGCGACGCGCTGGTGTTGTCCGATATCCGAGACAGCAGGTGGTTTGCGACCGTACTGTTGCACTTTCGTAAAGTGCGATATTAAATGTTACAATTGCATCGGTTGCTGCAGGAGAAGGGGTGAGTGGCGCACATGCGATTGACTTGGTGTTTGTGAGGCGGTGGAAATGACTAGCTGTTTGTATGCTGGCGCCTTCACGGCCAATAGTTTTCGCCTCTTGCAGGCGCGCGATGGCTGGAGCTGCTCGAGGGGAAAACCAGTTCTTGTCTCGTTCAGATCTGCAGGTAAGCGTGGCGCATGGTGGGCACGGACGACATGTGTGCGCATGCGGCAGGATGTGGTCGTCGGCGCTCAAGCGGTGCGCCAGCAAATGCCGCTCGAGTCGTCGCGGAGCCGTCGCAGCTCGAGCGCACTCGATGCGACGAGAGGCAGCAGCGAGCAGGAGCGGAGCGAGCGAGCAGAGAAAGAAGCACAGCCATCGCGCCGGAATGCACGCAGCAGCAGCACAGAACGAATGCTTCAGTGCGCGCATAGCGACCGATCCTGACAGGACAGCGAGCACGCGCATGCTATCGCGCTGCAGCGACGCTACAGTCGACGCGTCTCGACCAACAGCCGGCAGCTAGTCAGCACAATCGGCACACGCTGAACGTGTGCACCGTCACGCGCTGCTCGCATCGACCAGCATGCGACGCCCGCAGCGCAGCCACACGCAGCCACCGAACCACGTCATGCCGCGTGCCACACGTGTCTGCTCGCTAACAGCCCTCGAGGCACACTCAACTGACGCGCTCCGTGCTGCTGAACACGACACTAACCACCGCCAAACGCTTGTGCCGTGTGTCCACAGGAGAATCTAATCAACAATGCCGCACTCTTTCGGTTACCGCGCGCGTACGCGCGACATGTTCGCCCGTCCGTTCCGCCAGAGCGGCATGATCAAGCTGTCGACGTACCTGCGTACGTTCAAGGTCGGTGACTACGTCGACATCAAGGCGAACGGCGCGATCCACAAGGGCATGCCGCACAAGTTCTACCACGGCCGCACGGGTCGCGTGTACAACGTCACGAAGCGCGCGGTCGGTGTGCGTGTGAACAAGATCGTGGGCAACCGCATCATCCACAAGCACATCAACGTTCGCATTGAGCACGTGCACCAGTCGAAGTGCCGTCAGGGCTTCCTCACCCGCGTCAAGGAGAACGAGCTCAAGAAGAAGGAGGCTCGCGCCACTGGCGTCCGTGCGGTGATCAAGCGCCAGCCGACCCCGCCGAAGGAGGCGTACACCCTCAAGGCGAAGGGCACGAGCCCGATCACGATGGCGCCGCAGCCGTTCGTCGACCTCATGTAAGTCGTCGCTCAAATCCGTTTGACCTCCACTCTTCAGCTGCCTCGGGTCGGTCAGTTGCACGAGCGCGGGCTCGCACTGCGCGTGCGGACTGCAGTGCGAGCGACGCGCGCGACTTGACTGCACAGGTGACTGCGCGCTCGGGCGGCGGAAGAGCAGAACAGATTTGTAACACGCAAGAGTTGGCAAAGAAATGAACGAGTCGTATCACACTCCTGCCTGCTTGCGTCTTGCCACTTGCTTGCATTGTGTGACGCAACAATTTGCTGAGCGATCCCTTGTGCCGTGTGTGTGAGTGTGTCGCCTTGCAAGCACACTCGCCGACTTGCAGTGTTGCCATGATGACAGGACAACGTGTTGCGTGATCGGACTTAGCGCAGGCCATACGTTACGTCATATAAAAGCACTGCCATCAAGTCAACAAGGCAAGGAAGAAAGGCTCTTCGCGATCCGACCGACCGACACCTCTTCATCCATTCGCTGCAGCTCTTGACGCACACGACGACGCACACGACGACGCACACAATGGACGGACCCGCGATGATGGACGAAGCCACGATGGCGCAGTACGCAGACGTACGTTGGTCTGCGCACGTCTGCTGACCAGTGCCATGCTCACCTCCGACGCTAACGCACGCACGTATGACACGAGCAGTGGCTCGACAACCTCGAGCGAACTGATCCCGAAGGCTACGAGCAACTCCTCGCGACCATGAAAGCGCAGATCGAGAGCGGCGGCGCTGCAATGCCACCGCCACAGCAGCAGCAGCGCGACGCGGACGCTGCGCTGTTTGACATGCTCGGGAGCGCTGCCACGGGGACTGGTGCTCGAAACGACGCCGCTGCCTTCACGCCGCGCTTTCCAGGGAACAAGGTCATGGAGGCGAACGGTCTCGCTGCGAAGCAAGAAGGGGTGCGTCGCAAGTTGCTCTTGCTCTCGCTCTCTTACTCGCTGACACATGCAAGCGCCTGCAGACTCACGCACAAAGCGCTCTCTCCATCCACACCACACAGATGTACATTGACGTCCAGCCAGGCTTTGTCATGAAGACGCGCGAGGCCAAGACTGGCAAGAAGGTCCGAAACACTGCAGCTGCTCCTACGTTCGTGTGTGTCTGTGCGTCGGTCCACGCTGACGTACAGCGTGTCTGTGTATGCGCAGGTCTTTGTGAACGTGTGCTTCTCCGACAGCATCCAGAGCTTCTCGCAGCAGAAGAAGCTCGACGACGACGACAAAGAACAGGACGTACGGCTCAGCCTCTGTCTCTCGATGTGCTTGCATAGACACCTCACGTGTGCGTCGTGTGTGTGTGTGTCGTTGTGGGTCTGTCTAGGGCATCCACGTGCCGCTGAGTCTCGGCGCGCCGCATGAAGTGACCGACAAGAGCGGGAGCGCAGCACTGGCGTTCGACGTCGCCGTGAACACGCAAGTGGTCGACGACTGCCGCCAGGACCCAACTGGCGCGTTCCGGAACTTTGTGTGCGAGCTCGCGATCGAGTACATTGACCAGAAGGTGCGCATCTCCGTCTCTGTCTCGATCTCTTCGGCGCCTTCACACACTCACGCCATTCCTCTCAATGCAATGGCAGTACAACGTCCAGCTCGACGCGCGCTACAAGCTCCCGCGGCTCGCGTACTGCGGCGCATTGCCGCCACCAAAGCACTACATCCGCAAGACACAGACGCCCAAGATCCAAGAAGTCCAGTCTGCACCAGCACCTCAGGCGTCCAAGTCGGCGCAGTCAGCGAAAGCACCAGGCGACCGCACGTCGCCAGTGGCGCGCAAGGCGGCGACTGCGCGATACAAAGTCTACGAAGTCGAGAACGCAACGAGGACGCTCTGTACGCGCATCGCCACAGTCGAGAAGCTCGGCACGGCGCTGTCGCCGCAAGTCCTGGCGCTCGCTCGCGACGAGCTCGACGTGCTCGTGTTCTTTGCGACGCCAGTGCGCACAGCTGAGGACATCGAGCTCGAGCTTCGACCTGAGCTGCTCGTTGTCAAAGCGAGCGGCCGCCAGGACCTGAGTACGTTGCGACGTGAGGCAGCTGACTTCTTCGTAAGACGCTGTCCGCACTCACACTGGATGATGCTTATCGCTCTCTCTCTCTAGGCGTGTTCCTGCCGTACCCCGTCATCGTTGCCTCGGCGCGCGTTGAGCTCCACCATGCAGACAACTCCCTCAGCGTGCGGCTCGCAGTCGACCGCACGTGGGACACTGTGCACGCAGACAAAGGCTCGACGCCGTGGCTCTTGGCACAAGCGCTCGCTAGTGACATGGACGCAGACACCAGCAGCAGCAGCAGTAGCCTGACTGCCACCACTGCCGAGTCGCCGCCCAAGTCGCTCGCAGAGCTGTTCCACCTCGAGCTCCGAGACGGCGCGCACACTGGCGCATCGCAGCACCAGTCAGCTCCGCAACAGGCGAAGTGGGACCCTGTCGACGAAGACGAAGAGCTCCCAGAAGACCGCTTTCACCGCAAAGACATGATGTCGATGCACATCCTCGAGCAGCGCCGTGCCGAGCGCGCGCAGAAGGCAAAAGACGCAGACGCGAAGCGCCAAGCGCAGCGCGCCGAGGTCCTCGCAAAGCAGCAGCGCGCACAGGAAGCCGGCAAGACGTGGCGCGAGATGTACCCGAACGAACCCGAGACGACGTACATTGACATGGACGACATCCTGAAGGAGCAGCGCACACGGCGCGATGCCAGCAGTGCTGTCAGTAGCAGGAGCAGCGGCACTGCAGAAGCAGATATGCTGGCAAAGACAGCGCTCGAAGCGACGGACGAGGCGCGCAGAGCAGCCGCAGCGTGGTCGGAGACCCAGGCGCTCGGAGCGCTGGACTTGCGCTCCGCACTCGCGTTCGACCTGCTCGAGTAGCGGCGCCTTGTTCGTCCACCGAGACCCAACGAAACGCAGTAGAGCGAGAGAGAGGGACGCTGGCACCGCGCGCTTGAGTCCTGTATCGTATCGTATGAATGTGTATGGCAGCGCGGACTGGCGCGAGGGTCCTGGACACTGAATGAGGGCAGCGGGGCGTCTGTCTATGGACGCACCAGCGCACCAGCCAGTCGTCCTGGGCTGCTGCTGTCGTCGTCTATGCACTGGCGTAGTTGCGCTCGCCAAAGATCGTCGAGCCCACGCGGACGTACGTACTGCCACACGCGATCTGCAGCAGCAGGAGCACGAGCGATGAGCCGTCACGCATCAGCTGGACAAGCTCGCCACACCTCAAGACAGAACGTACCGCGAGCTCAAAGTCGCTCGACATGCCCATGCTCAGTGCCAGGTCCGTCTCGGGCGTGTTCAGCGCCTCAGCAATGCTCTTGCGCGTCGCAACGAGGCGGTCAAAGCACTCGGACGTCGTGTCGCCGTAGCGACCGATCGTCATGAGCCCCGCGAGGCGCAAGTGCTCGCACGACTGCACAATGTGCTGCGCAAGCGCAACGGAGTCGTCGAGCGACGTCGTGCCGCTCTTCTGATCCTCGCCGCTCGTGTTCACCTGGAGCAGCACGTGCAGCGGCGACGAGCGGAACTCGCCCGATGCGCGGTTCAGCGCGTTTGCGATCTTGATCGAGTCGACCGTCTCGACCATGAACAGGTTCGGCACGTCGCGCACGAGCGCCTTCGCTTTGTTCGACTGGACGTGGCCGATGTAGTGCCACTTGACATCCGCAGGCAGCTGCGTGGTCTTTTGAATGAGCTCTTGGATCTGAGGCAGCAGGAGCGTTGGTGCTATGAGTCAGTCGCAGAGAGAGAGAGCGGTAGCGAGCGCAGACGTACGTAGTTTTCGCCAAAGTGGCGCTGCTCGTGGTCGTACGCGGCGCGGAGGTCGTCGATCGGCTTTGTCTTGCTCACTGCGACGAGCGTGCACTGCGTCCGTCGCACACA